>VUQS01003278.1:0-11283 GCA_015108495.1 Heterochromis multidens
TTAAGCCGGCCAGTGGCGCGTCTCTGTTCAAAGTGTTCTCTTATCTCAGTGGAAATAAACCAATGCGGGTTTGGTTCAGGGAAGAAACAGGATCGTTTTTTGTTCTTTATTGCACTGGTTTGAGCCAACAGCCGCCGAGCAGTAGTATAAACAATGGCGGGTCCCGAGCAGTCCCAGCAGCATCAGCAGGTAGAGGAGAAGGCAGAGCACATAGATGATGCTGAGATGGCTCTGCAAGGCATTAACATGCTGCTCAACAACGGATTCAAGGAAAGTGACGAGCTGTTCAGGAGATACAGGTAATTATTTTATCTATACCACAATGATCACTGTAGTTATGCCTAAGCCTACAATATCGGGAAATGTTTTAAGTGTCAGAAACATTATATGCATATACAGTATGTACTATGTTTAAACACGCAGTGGTTGCACCTATGGATCCACATATATCGCAAACTGAAGATTATTTTTTTAAAACTTGACTATCAGGGAGGATCTGTCTGATTTATTTGACTACCTCTAAAATGGAAGTCATAGCACTAGAGCTGAAATTAGGAAATTAAGCGACCAACATAAAAAAGGTAAGGAAAGAAAAGGTTAAAGGATGTCAAGTATTCTGTTATTGCATCTTCTAAAATGAAAGGATTTTCTGATTTTCTTTGTAATATGTGTTTTAGCTTATTGGTCAAGATAAACAAGACATTTAGAGATTTCAACTTTAGCTCTGCAGAGTTATGAGGGGCATTTTTACACACACACACACACACACACACACACACACACATAGCAGATTAATGATAGTGAAACTAATTGTTTGTTGCAGACCTACATGGCCCTTTTAAATCTATGTGCTTAGACACTTGCTTTATGCTCCTTGCATGTCAGACAGATAGTCCTTGACATCAGTCATGACAGCTTAAGAAGAGACTTGCTTCTGCTCTGTTTGTGCCAACAGGAAAAGTTATTGTCTACAGCTCCTTTCAAAGATTTTCCTCTTGGTTTTGCACTGCCCAAAAAAAAAAAAACTACACAAAAAGCATGATAAAGATTTTTCTTTTCACCTCATTTCTATTCTCTCCATAGGACCCAGAGCCCACTGATGAGCTTTGGGGCCAGTTTTGTCAGCTTTCTGGTGAGTTTTCTCTTAGGTGGTATTTCCAAAGGTTGGTAGGAAAAAATAGCAATTCACCAAAAGAGGTGTGAAAGATGCAGGAGCAGAGTTAAAATCAAGGTCATCACATCACAGTTCATAAAGAAAACACCCAGGTATTAAGACCTCATTGTCACCACTACATCCTCTCCTTTGATTTGCTTTTCCAACCATTAACATAATGGATGCCTCTTCCTCTCAAGAACAGCATCACTCTTGCAGTGAAGCACATTAATGAAATGCTTCAGTGATGGCAGAAGGAGATTTTTCACAGCGTGGTCACACACACACCGCTGTGTCACTCCCACTCGTGTCGACACTCACACAGCATGATGTCATCCTCGGTCCCCAGATGCTAAATGGCCCTGAAGGCTGTTGGGGGTGCTGACATCTGACCAATCATTGCAGGCACTCACACATGCCCAGTGGCATTTAATGCATCATAGATAATATTATTAAAAGCTAGTATAAAACCACAAAATCCATTGCTTATTTTAATGTAAGAAAATATTCTTGTTTTTATTTAGTATTTCACCGGTGTTATGTGATCATTTTCTGCCTTTTCTGCTGGGATCCGTCTTTTCAGCCGTCCCACGCACAGCTGCACAGATGTCACTGTGTTCCTCCATTCATTATTTTGCAGAAAGAGCCCTTTGTCCTTTCCTGCTTTTAAGGCTATTACATAACACTCCTTCACTCTTAGATTGTAAGCTAGCTCAAGCATAAACCTGCCCTGTGAAACAATACAAATTCATATCATAATAGTGCTAATGTAATGCAATGAAATATCAATAGACAAAGACTTTTTTTCTGCCTTTCACTGCAGAATGCCATGATGACATTTGAGGAGGAGAAGATGCAGACCGCCTGTGATGATCTGAGGACCACTGAGAAACTGTGTGAGAGCGACAGTGCTGGAGTCATAGAGACAATCAGAAACAAGATTAAAAAGAGTGTGAGTGCAAAGCTATTAAAAAAAAGAATTCAAAATGTATATTATACAGCCTTTTGGAGGGCAATGAAGAAGAAGAAAAAAGCTGTAGACTAAACTGATAAGAGAGCTTCCATTAAATTTGGGCTGAACTGAAATCCAGAGATACTGTCAGTACCAATTTAGATGGATTCCACTGTTGCTGGCATCTCCTTATATCACAGCCAGTACAGGCTGCAATTCAGATAACTATGTTAGGATCCCCAGCATTAGGCGTAATGATATAGGCAGCAATGAGATCATGCTAAACTCACTCACAGATTCAATTAGTACTCCTGTGAAATTTAATCAACAAACTGGGTGAGGAGTGGTGGGTCATTCAGGAAACTCCCCATGCCTCATGCCTGCCAACCACTGGGGAAACAAGATGCATGCTGCCAACTGAAGATTTGTATGTGTGTGTGCGTGTTACAGATGGATTCTCAACGGTCCGGCGTTGTTGTCGTGGACCGCCTGCAGAGACAGATAATAGTCGCTGACTGCCAAGTATACCTCGCTGTGCTTTCCTTTGTCAAACAGGAACTCTCAGGTAATCAAAAAAGAACATCACAAGCCAGTATGACCTGAATCTACATCTCTCATCAAGTAAACCAGTATATGGGGAAGTGTGTTAGTAGAGTGCTGTTGGTCTATCATGACTAGAACTATGGCAAAAATCTGAATCACAATTGTTTTGCTAAGTATTGTAATTCTGATTATTTTGTATGGTTATTAATTAACTTAACAAACCTCATGCAGTTTTTTTAACTTATAAAAAAACTGTCTTTTTATTGGGGATGTTCTTGGACTTCAAATATAATTCAAGGGAAAACAAAGAGAGGTGGAAGTGGTGGAGCACACAGGGTTATCTGTTAGGGCACAGGAAAGCTTGTCTTGCAAGTCCAGTCGATGGTCCGTGCTAGTCCGCAACCTCCAGTGCAAACATCTTGCGCTGGAGGTCAGGCAGCAGACTCACCTGCCTTGGAGGATCTGCATGGTATCCATCACAAAGGTCATCACAGGTGGTATGCAGTGGTTTGTTTTTACATGAACTGCAGCCTGAAGGATGCACATGTGAGAATGCTAATGTCTGATGCTGTCAGATCAGACATTCAGAGATCTTTAACCTCCCAGATCCGTAGCACAAAGTCTGTGTAATGTCCATTTGAAGCCGTGTGAGATAGTGCAAGTAACTATTTGGAGAATTCACAGTGATTAGGTGGTCGTCTTGTGTCCTGTCCCCTGCACATTTTAACCAGGAAGCTTCTCCTGGTTCTCAGCATTTTTAGTACAAACCATACATACAAGTATTTCCACCAATGATAATGCACCTCAAGTAAACTAAATTAAGTGTCTTTGTTTCTGGTCTGAATTTGACACAAGCTGGCACTTAAAATATTGAGTAAATGATAAGAATCTATAGTCAAATTTAAGGCTTACATTCACGGATGGATTATCATACTCAGTAAGATAACTTAGCTATAAATTAGCAACTATAACAAAAGATTCTGGGTTTGTTATGATTTGCTTTTGGGTTTGTTCTTCCACCTTAGCATGTCCGTGCAAAACTTCCTCCAAAATATCTTGTTCACTGTTTTCACTGACAGCGTATATCAAAGGAGGCTGGATTCTCCGTAAGGCTTGGAAAATGTACAATAAGTGCCACAGTGACATCAGCCAGCTGCAGGAAGCTTATCAGCGAAGGTCCTCTGGGAACCAGGACTCCCTCTCAGCAGACAACGCCAACCACAACACACCCACGGAGAACGGCGTCACAGCCGAAGCCCTGGACCGCCTCAAGGGCTCAGTCAGCTTCGGCTACGGCCTCTTCCACCTGTGCATTTCCATGGTACCACCACACCTGCTCAAGATTATCAACTTGCTGGGTTTCCCCGGGGACCGACTCCAGGGCCTCTCCTCCCTTATGTATGCAAGCGAGAGCAAGGACATGAAGGCCCCTCTAGCTACGTGAGTGAGCGCAGGTCTTACCATTTCTTACATCAGGCAGAGGTTTTGTACATGAGCAGCTCCCCAGTCTGCTCTTTCAGACCCTCTATTTCCATTGCAGAGTAGGATCCATAAAACTAAAGAAGTGACATATTATGTTACTTTAAACAACATAAATATCAACAACAATGGAGGGAACAGAGATGATTGATCATTGAGGGTGATGTTTCAGAGGAAACATACTGCTAATTAAGGAATGCAGCTGCTGTTCTCCATCATCTTTTAGAAATGTTTTTTGCAATGAGCCCCATGCTGCAGTTTTTCAGTGGCACTCAAAAGTACCTTCGTCTAAGCAGATACTCCTTCTCTTTCTGAAATCAGTCCTGAAAAGGTCCTATGGGGGCAGTTACTGTGGTCAAACAGCATGCAAAGGTACCTGCCTCCCTAAAAGAACCCACAAATTTCTACAGCAGAAAATGGCCTTTAGAAGGACAGATAAGACATAGCCAGAAACTGTAAATTAAATATAGTAAATGTAATTAACTACAGTTCATTTGAGATTAATTACCTATGCTTAATTTAAGACTCACAAGCTGTTTTAATTAATATTGTTATATTAACAGTTGATCAAAGGATTGCACAGTCACAGATGATAAACACTGGTCTCTGCAGTGACCTTCAGCTTTACTGAGGATTTTTTTTCGTTTTTTTTTTTCAGCTTATTGTTTTAGTTTCAGGCCCACAATTTTACTGTTTTACTTCATCATTAGTGTCATTTTCCAGCTGTTCCAGCTGAGAAGACTCTTTACTTGCCTAGCACCAAATGACCAAAAAAGTTAGTAACTTAGAGGTCAGAGTAGAGCTAAATCAATGTAAAAACTTGGCTGCTGTCACCTTCATAACCTGATAAGATGTCAGTACATCTTATCAAATAACAACAAACAAAGCACAAATTTTTGACACTATGTTCTGAAATTCTGAGTGTTTCTCAGTGGTTTTGTTTAAGCTTAATTGCTTGTTAATTGTAACCCTTTTACAAAATAGGAAGATGTCTAAAAGTTGACATATTCAATCTGTATCGTAAAAGAGCTGTCATGTATGAGTTCCTCTTTTTCCTCTCTTCTAAATTTAAAACAGTCTCACTGAGGTTCATTTAACAGCTATTTTGGGGTGTTTGATTACGTAACATAGTCCTTGTTAGCCAATCAGGGTTCTTTCTTGACCCCGGAAATAGCATCTGACAAAATCATTTCACTTCTGGGTTTATTTGATAGCTGCACGGGAGCTTTGAGAATTAATTTTTAATCTCAAGTTTTAAGCCACATTGACAAGAAGTTTATAAGCTTAATTCCCTTTCAGAGATTTAGACTGAAGTAGTGACAACTGTCTGGGCTGAATTTCCTGTTTTGTTGCTCAGGTTGGCCCTCTTGTGGTACCACACTGTAGTGCTGCCTTTCTTTGCTCTGGAGGGCTCCGATACACATGCAGGGCTGCTGGAAGCTAAAGCTATTCTGCAGAGAAAGTCGGTGGTTTACCCCAACTCATCTCTCTTCATGTTTTTTAAAGGACGAGTCCAAAGGCTAGAGGTATGTACAGCAGGGTTGGTAATAATCAGCGACAGATCAATCAACAAGTCCATCATAGCTGCAGATGGTTTATTTGTGTTGTGCTCCATGAGAAATGCACAGTAGATAAATCATTATTCACAGTAATACAGTAGGAAAAATATCATTCACCCCCAGCATAGCAGGCTCTCTGTTTGAGCACATGCAGTTAATATGCATGTCAGACAGTTCATTAACTCTTCAACATCTAATCAACCACCTACTGATCTGTCATTCAGCACATGCATGTAGTCTGTGTCTAACATGATTACCATTACCTCTTGGTGTGTGTGCTCTTTCCTCTGTCCCCAGTGCCATATCAACAGTGCTTTGGCCTGTTTCCATGATGCATTAGAGCTTGCATCAGACCAAAGAGAGATCCAGCATGTGTGTCTCTATGAGATTGGTACGTGTTTCCTCATCAGGTTAGTCGTGACATACTGGCAATTGGCATAGACTACAGCGATGGATTAATTGTATTCTGCCTGCTTGTCTTTGGATCAGGCTGGTGTAGCATGATAGAGCTGAGCTTTGAGGATGCATACAGGGCATTTGAAAGACTGAAGAATGAGTCTCGCTGGTCACAGTGCTACTATGCGTACTTGACCGGAGGTAGGCCTGGAATACACTAAGAAAAACTAACAGACACTATTGGGATGTTGTTACTTTTGCTTTAACTCCTACATGGTCCTCTTTGTGTGTTGTTCCAGTATGTCAGGGTGCTTCAGGAGACCTGGATGGAGCAAGTGGAGTTTTCAAAGACGTGCAGAAACTCTTCAAGAGAAAAAACAACCAGATAGAGCAGTTTGCTGTGAAAAGGGTGGGCGTTCTGAAGCTTTTTTGCCTTTTTTTCTTTTAGATGTCAACGCTAGCACGGGGTAGAGCCAAGGAGTGGTCACTGGTGGCACTCCTCTGCCCACCTGAACTCAACCAGTCACGAAGCATATTCTCATAGGACATAAGTTACATCTAGTAACTGACTAATGAGTAGCAACATAATTCTTAGTCAGTGAGCATGTGCTGGATAATCATCCTGTCTAGAATGATCATAATTTATAAGCTGGACTTTATGTTTAATTCAAAAATGTAATTTAGTAACTAAATTTGAACTTACCATGAAATATTTGCATTTTGAAAATTAATGCTCATAAAATAAAGCCAGGGGATATAAGTTACATGTTACTGTTCACTTCTCTGGTCTTGTTTTTGAGTCCAAACGTATTTTGTCACTGCTGGGGGAAGAAATAAAATAGATTGGTGGCTGTCAGGTGGGAAAAGGAAAGGCTGGGAAATGAATCCATGAAAATAAAAGGAAGGAAGTACTTAATTTTAGTTTTGTTTGTTGATCAGAGTTTAAAGGTTTGGGTGAGCTACAGAACATTTTAAGATTTCTAATTGGTTTGTAGCTCTCTTCCGTTTAGGGATGGAACTGCTTCCTCTTCTCTCTGGCAGCTATCCCCACACAGATGCATTTTAACAGCACACTCAACCATCAAAATTGTTATTATAAGCTTTATAAACAATTAAAAAAAACGGTAATATTAGCAACCATTCCCAGTTATTTTTAATCATTTGAGAGTTACATTAAAAAAGCTCATTATGTATGATTCATGTGTAGTTCTATATGGCAGCCATGCCTGCATAAGCACATATAATAATGATTGCGAGTGACCAAAAGAACCAAAAGAAATCAGTTTCTATCCCAAGTAAGTGTCTCAGACTGGTGACCTCTGTGAAAAATGTCTGACTCTACAACTGCATGAGTGCACCTCTAAACATTTTTCCTGTCTGCAGGCTGAGAGACTGAGAAAGAGCTCGCCCTCCAGAGAGCTATGCATTCTTGGGGTAATCGAAGTGGTTTATCTGTGGAAAGCGCTGCAGAACTGCTCCTCATCTAAACTGCAGACAATGAATCAGGGTTAGTGTAACCCATACGATTCAGATCAGCATTACCTGTGTAATATCTATCCTGTGTAATCATTTCCTGTTTTGTGTGCTCAGTGTTACAGACTTTAGATGACACTTCATGCAGAGGCCTGAAACACCTCCTTCTCGGTGCCATTCATAAATGTCATGGAAATATGAGAGATGCTGTTCAGGTATCAGTCTGTAGTGACATGCTAAGAGGCTTTGCCATTGACCTACACTGGCAGTTTTACTCATTTTGCTCTACCTTTTCATTTTATCTGGCAATCCAGTCATTCCAGCTGGCTGCTAGAGATGAGTACGGACGACAGATCAACTCATACGTTCAGCCGTATGCCGTCTATGAGCTGGGATGTGTACTCCTTGCAAAACCAGAGGTCAGCTTGCTGGTCACAGCTTTTAGATTTTTTCATTTGTTTGTGATTTTGGAGTTGATTGTGACTGTGTGCCTGATTATAACCTTATGGTTTCTATATTGCTATTCAGACGGTGGGAAAGGGGAGATCACTGCTACTTCAAGCAAAGGTAAAATAAGAACTTATCGATTTATTAATTTGCAAATATCTCAGATAATATTAAATACCTTTATAAATGTCTATATTATGTTTTAGGAGGATTTTACAGGCTACGACTTTGAGAACCGGCTTCATGTTCGCATCCATTCAGCCCTGGCCTCTTTAAAGGAAGTAGTGCCTGTGTGACTCCAAGACTTGGAGCAACAATGGCTGAATTTTTAAGCCGTTTGGAGTAACTGTTTGACATCTTAGTGAAGGATTTGGGGAAATACATGTTTGTTACCCCACTCAGTCAGACTGACAACCAAGTGTCATCTCAAAATAGCTAGCGTGGCTATTACTAGCAGGCTTAAAACTATGCCTAAAGTTTTCAAAGTTATACTTTTATAGATGTATCTTGTTAGCCAGCAAGTTAGCCACCAATACCTGTGTTGTTGCTGCATGGTGCAAGAAATATTAAAAACCCTAGGGCAGATTATTTTCATTGTATGATGAAGTGAATTATAGACATCAAGCTAAAGTCTAAATAAGAAAATTTTGAAGTTTTAAGAATGTTTCTTTTCATTTATGTACAGCTATGGTAGCTGTTTTCACCCCTAACACATCCATGTCCTGTTTCTGGATGAGATCCACAGAGATGAAACTGATGTAAATTCTTAACCCTGGGGAAAAATAACAAACAAACTAATTTCCTCCAATCTTTAACTGTTCCTTTACGTGTTTTTCTCATGCATATGTGTAAGCTAGCTTGTAACAGTTTCCCTCATTAACTTGTGTATTTGGATGACTTTAATTAAGCCTCTCCCTTCAGTGAGCAGTTCATTCAGCACATAAACTCTTAATGAGAGTGAAATTCCCCTAATAATAATTTTACAATGAATAAGATATAGGTAATAGTGTTTTTACATTAGTGCTGTTTGATCATCTCACTTCAGCTATAAAATATGCTAAATTAATGCCAGTCCTTTGCCACATCACATACTGTGAATAGAAATGACTCAAATTAAGTAAATTGGGTTTGATATATTCTTATGCAGACAGATGACAAATTAATGGAACGACAGCAGTGGTTCTCAAACTTTTTCAACCATGCCACCCTTCTGAAACCACTTTTTAAATCAGTTAAGAATAAAAACGCACCCAAACTATATTTTAGTGACATCTGCACACCCCTGTTTCTTTCTCGACATAAATCATATTTATTCAACTTGGTTTCACTCAGATTTTTTAACCTCGTCCTCTGCTGTGGCTATGTGCTTTAAAAGTAAGGGCCTGACCCACAGTTTGAGAGCAACTTCCCTACAGTGAGGGGATTCAAAAGTAATGTTTCAGTTGTCATTCAGCTGTCATTCCAGTATCCTGTGGAGGGTATCTTGTTTCCTCCTAGAGGAAAGGATCACTGTAAATGCTTCAAAAAACTGCCCAAAAAATGCCTGATGCATTTCAAGATGCCTTTATCCGATAATGAAACATTTTAATCCTTAGTGGTCATTCCAAGATCACAGTGCCCCCATCCATAAGGCATGAGGACTCACAGAATGGAAAATATAAATATGATGTGAATCACATGCTATTGCCTTTGCAGTCAACATATCTCAACCCACTGGAAAACCTGTCACACTTTTGGACCAATCAAAATAACTGAGAGACTATCTTATAAAAGAATGCTGCTACTTGGTGACTTGGAGAATCAATACCAAGGCATAACACACTGTGGTCCAACACCTTACTAATTACTAATGTTGGCTTTTCCTTTAATTTGTCACCTGTCTGTAAATTCTTAAATAGCTTGGTAATGTTTCAGCTGTCATTTCAGTATTGAAATCATGCTTTTTCTAATTAAATTTTAAAAATTTGCTTGTGGAATTGTAAATGGACATTGGAATGAGTCATACTGTATCACACAGATTCACTACTATTCACAATGGAAATAAACTAGCAAACTAACATGGGAATAGTTAAATAATGTCACTGGTCACCTAACCTTGCACAGGCTGACATGAGTTAGTCACATTTAAGTAGTTGGACCTTTAACAAATGAGAGGACCACACTTCACAATGCCCTAATGGTGTTTTTATGTAAAGACATTGGGCGTTGCTCCTGTGCACTATGCATGGCATGGCAGGGTAACAGTGGCTTTAAGACTGTACTGAAGTCAAATGTACCTGTGTGTCCAGTCCTGCATATACATGAAGGTATTATAATACAGTACCTTCAGTGCTGTCATGTTACCTCTTGAAAGGTGCTGCTAAATGTCATTTAGCAGCACCATAATAAACATATATTACTAGTGACTTCCTTTGTTAGTGTTTTAGTGATTGAAGCTTTTGAATTAGTTCTTAATAGTGACAAGTTTATATATTAAATAACAGAAGGTGCACTTTTACAAGCAGTATTTATGCTATTTTTGGTTTGAGTGCTGTGTTGACCAGTATTAGCAGCTGAACTGACTCAGTATGATCTTGTCTTGGACAAAGAACATTAGTGAGAGTGATTTTGACAACCTTTTTAACCAGTTTCAAACTGTACATATGAAATCTTCTGTGCAGAAAACTGCCTTTTATTAACAAGCACTCTGAGGCTTTTGTTATCCGAGCAATACAAGCAAATGAAGGGTATCATATAGTCATTTACAAAGGCTTTCCACAGTGACTCTGTGTTTTTCATCACATGTTGTAAAATTAAAGGTTTATTTTGCTGACACATATCTGGTAAGACAGTGCTAGTCATCCCTTGTGGCTGTGATGGATGTAACCTGTGGTAAATGTTGAGCAGTCGAATGCACCAAATACTTCTGTCACTGAAAGGTTTTTTTTCATCTGTCACGAGATTATGTTGGAATTAAAGTTACAAGTCAGAATGATGGTGTTCCAATGTGTCACTGAACAATAAACTGTTCTCTGTTGATCCAGGTAAACAGTGTGCATTTTTTTCTTCCTTCTGTACTGAAATTGCACCTTCAACAAATGATGTTGCGTTGATGATTTTAGGCAGACACATAGTTTCTACATTTGCAAGAAAAGGTCCGTGAACCTGTTGGTGGTGCTGTTGCCTTACAGCCAGTTGGCTCAGGCCTTTCTGTGTGGAGTTTGCATGTCCTCCCATTGAAGTTTTCTTTAGCAACTCCAGCTTCCTCCCACAGTCCAAAGACGTGCACACTATGTGCATAT
>VUQS01003282.1:0-10978 GCA_015108495.1 Heterochromis multidens
CGCATGATTTTTCTGCGATTAATCGCATTGTTATGCGCAAAATTCAATAATGAATTCAAAAGTCCACAGCTGTGATTTACTGTGCAGGGGCCTCTGGAAGAGATTTAAAATGAAAATGTCCATGTAAGAGTTTCATACCTTTCTCCATTTTTCTGTCCCCGCCAGTTCTTTTACGTTCCGGTTCATGTGTGTGCTGCAGTAGTCTTATGCTCTCATTGGTTGAGACGCGTGATGACGCCCATCCCAAGCCTGTACATCCCACCACCTGTGACCCATGTTTTTGTGTATTCAGAGCCAGTGAGCAACGGACTTTCAATAATAATAATAAAACTGCGTTAACGCGCGATAAAATAATTGTCGGCATTAATTAATTCATGCGTTAACTCGATAATAACGCGTTAATGTGCCCAGCCCTAGTCTTAACCTTTAGCTCCTCTATTATTTAAGCCTAAATGTGTGAATGACAGGTTACCCACACTTACATCTTACTTATGTTAAATTGTTTGCATGTGATGGGATATATTTTATTTAAATATTATAAAGATGTTTGTGTAATGTTTGACTCTGAATACTCTTCTGGCTGTCTGACTACAGTTATGACCTAAGTTTAATGTTAATTTGTCTTTCTAATCCACCACAAGTTAAACCATTATAGCTAATTTAACCTGCTAAGTCAGTGATCAGTCATGGTCGTGATCAGCCTGCAGTAGTCCCCTGAGAGATTATTGATTGAAATAAAAAAAAACTCAATCTCGAGAGGAGCTGTCTCCTTTAGATGAGATTAATATTTTTGTTTCTAAGTCTTTGTTTCTGTGTTTAGATCCTCCAGGAGCTGGATTATGGTCCATCAGTGGACTGGTGGGCGCTGGGCGTGTTGATGTACGAGATGATGGCAGGACAGCCACCATTTGAGGCCGATAACGAAGACGACCTGTTTGAGTCCATCCTCCACGATGACGTACTCTATCCGGTTTGGCTCAGCAAGGAGGCCGTGTCCATTCTGAGAGCGGTCAGTTAGCCGGAGGCTTTTGTGGCACTGTGTTGTTTGTGCTGTTGTCGACATTCAGCAAATTAGTATGTACTGTCAGTGCAGAAATGCCACCGTTATGTAGCAGTTTTACACAGCTGAAATGGAAACAGTTCACCTACAGAATCTGCTATAGATACTTCTGGGTCCAGAATTTTGTGGAATAGTTTGAAGTTTCAGAACAAAATCTACATTCCAGCAAGACAGAAATATATAATTTCCACATATGATTATTTCAGTGGTGACATTTTTGGAAATTTAGTAAAAAAGCAAATTAACAACATCACCAAATAACCCTTTTTACCACCATCTTCTAAGTCCTTCCTGACTTTCCTTGTAGTTTTCCTTATATAATTATATAATTATTTTTATTCCTTGATCTTCTTTGCTGTTTCTGTTTTTTTAAGAACTAAAACTTGCACTTGTGATTCAAGTAAAATTTATCACAACTGGAAAAATGGCTCTAGGAGCTAGTCATGTCTTTCTATCCGTCCTCCGGTTTCCATGCTTTTGTCTCTTTTCACATGTGAGTGAGGTTGCCGCTTTTTTCTCAGTGTCATTTGTTGATCCATGTTTCCTGTTCCTCCACTGGACCAACATTAGATAATTCTCTCTCTATTACTTTTGCCTCTGTGTAGTATTGGTTGTGTGTGCAGCACCACTTGTCCATTTGTGTATTTGTTCATCCAGTTTTTCCATCACAAGCCTTGCATTTACCTTGGCTGTGGGTACAGTTTGACTGCAAAGCCTTGTGGGAAAGTGTGTGTTTATGTTGGACAATGTCCTGGACTCTGACCGGTCACTTGACCGGCACTATGGGCTCTGATTGGACATGTCATCCAGCTGAAGGACTTCAAGTCACATGAGCAGCTTGTGCACTGTTGCTCCACTAGCTTTCAAGTACCATACATGCGAAAATCCTGAAGAAAATTTAATGTGAAACAGTTGCTCCATTGCTGTTATATAGCATTTATATGAATAAGCAAATCCCTTTTTTTGTTTCAAAATATTGTAAACTTTAAATTTTTTTTAAGTACCATTTTTTTAATTTTTGGATCTGAGCCCATCCTGAGTCTTAATGCTATATTTTTGCCTTCGTGGCTGTTTTTACACATTCACATAACACATAAAAGATCCCATAAAAATATTGCGTAATAAAAGAGCCAAACAACTGTAATGCCAAAAATAAATTTCAGTCAGGAACACTATATTCAAAAGAAGATTATTTCCATCAGTAGTAATTTATATTTGGCAGTGTGGCTCTGTTCTGGGGAGCAGCAGCAAGACCCTGAAAAGAGACAGAAAAAATTGAAAGATTTTTAATTTTACTTTCTTTTCTGCAACAAAGTTTCCTCCTTAACAGTCTTTTTTAGAGGTTTATCATTTTTTGCCTTATTATGTGACTCTTTCTCTGGCTCAGTCTGAGATGTCTGCTTTTGTAACCAGGTGAAATAAACAGACAGAAAAGCTTTTGTCTTTTTCACATATGAAAAGAACAAATATACTTTCAGGTGAACAAAGTGATACTTGTTAATTACTTCTTACAAGATTATAATCAGCAAACCGAGTGAAATAGATTTTTGCATCATAAAAACCTCATCATTTTCTTCCCTTTCTCAAAGACATTCTTGTTCAGCTCTAAGCAGCAAATCTCCATCTTTAAACCACATCCTTAAAAATACTCTGGATGTTTCTCTTTCCTTTTCTTTCTCTTTTTGTATCTGTATCTCTCTCTTTTCTTTCTTTCTCAGTTCATGACTAAGAGCCCTAACAAGCGTCTGGGCTGTGTGGTGGCTCAGGGTCTGGAGGAGGCCATTAAACTCCACCCGTTCTTTAGAGAGATCGACTGGACGCTGCTGGAGCAGAGGAAGATAAGACCACCGTTCAAACCTCGCATTGTGAGTTCACACGCACTAAATAACTAAGCAACTTTGGGGCAAAAACAGAAAAGAAACTGAAGACTCTGTTTGCAGAGGATGATGCAAAAATGTGAAGATTATTACTGTTCTGTTCAAAGGTGAAGAGACGAATTTAAAATTGTTGAGTGAAGTTCAACTTTTGTTGCAAAAATTCACTTTTTTTTTTGAATGACCAAACATTGATCTTACTTGTTAAAGACTGCTGACACTGCTGCACAGCCAGTCACCTCATGTCCAAAGGCTAAATCCACTAAAAGAGGACCTTATCTCTTCTTTCTTTCCTTCCAGAAAACCAAAAGGGACGTCAATAACTTTGACCAGGACTTTACCCGTGAAGAACCCATTCTGACACCTGTTGAAGAGAGCATCATCAAGCAGATCAACCAAGATGAGTTCAAAGGATTCTCCTACTTTGGCGACAAGACTGAAACCTAGACACATACACGCAGACATTCAGCATTAACCACAAGCACCACACCACACCTGTAAAACTTTCAAAGACACATTATTTAAAGAAACACAGCCTCCTGAACTGTTCCAGATTCTGACCACTCCAGGAAATATACTAGACCATTTGTATTACTCATTATGGTTTCTGTGCTCTTGTCGTTTGTCCATTTGTGCATATCCCATCGGCCTCAAGCAGCATGCAATTGCAGGTCAGTTACTGTAAGAAATGACCCAATGCTCCTTTAGTTGGTCCGGATGTGTTTTTGAAGCAGGTGGAGCGGCGGACAAAACCGAACTGAAGTAGATACAAAGGCAAGGTCATGTTCTGTGTGTGTGAGAGTGAAAGAGAAATAATATAATGTGTGTACAAGTGTGCATGCATATGTTGTTGCATACCTCTTCTAGAGAGTCATTTCTTTACATAATGTGCTGCGTCCTGTGTCTCAGTGTTTAAAGAGTGTTTTTCTTCCCTACATATGTATGTAAATGAAAAAAAAAAATCATTGAACCAATGATTGTATTTAAACATGAAATATCTTGAAAACTATTTCATTCATTATGAAAAGAATTGTGTAAAGGTGGTGTGAGAAATCTGAGATATTTCAGATAAAATCACAACGATGTTAAAGTTTAGTCTCAGTATTTGTCAGTGCGTTATTATCTTAAATAATAACTTGAGAAGAGGCACCACTGGAGTGACACTTTGGCATTTTAAATTTGAGTTTAGCTTTATCTCAGCAGTTCTGCTGTGCTCTGTTTCTCTCCTTCTTTTAGCTTCTTAGAATGTCGACGTTCAAGTTCCTTGTTAAAAAAAAACAAAAAACAAATGGTACCACAGATGGTACTGCTGTAGCTTACTACTGGGAGTGTCCATTGTTTCGATGAGGTTTGCTTACAGTGTTAACAAGCTGTTTTGCATATAGCACGATACTTGACGTGGAGACACTTGTCTAGTAAAGCCAAATAACAAGCTGAATCGGAAATGTCCAGGGTGCCCTTTACAAAGACGATTTATTTTAGCTAAAGTGCTTGTTACTGATTCTCTCATTGCACCTTGTGGAGCAAAATCTTCCTGGGTCAGCTCCTTAAACACCTTTATGACCAATTTATCCTTGAAATGCCTTGTGTGCATGTGTGTGTGTACAGTAATTGTGTTATCAGTGAATGTACTGGACCTACTGTCTCTAACATGACAAACCAAACCCCCATGATTCCACAGGAAAGTCGAGGATTGAACACAAAGGAGAATGTGTTCAACTGAATGTATTTGCTCTGCAGTGTGTGTGTGTGTGTGTGTACATACGTGGAGAGCCCGCTTTCTCTTGCCATCAAGTTGTATTTTTTTATTTTTATTTAAAACATCTTTTTTGTTGTTGTTGAGTTGTTTTTACTGGATTGTCTCGTTCTTGTTGTGTTTTTAGAAATCTTTAGGTTGCATGTGATAGATTTTAGTGAGACTCACCTGATCAGACCCTCCTCTTCCTCCTCTCCTGTGCGGCGAGGAAGAAATTAGAAAGGTTTTGCTTCATGTTGCAGGTGGATAACTTTATAGCAAACTGAAAAGATTTCCAAAAACTCCATGTGCAATACTCTGAAATAGGGGGTTTTATTCTTAAAGTCTTTTTCCTATTTTTTCTTCCTTTGTTTCTTCGTTTGAAGAGAGGACAATAGGTTCAGGTCACAGAGAAGTGAGAATTATTCAACACCTTCTCTCACAAACCATTAACTAAGCATTTCAGTGCCAGTTTCTCTTACGTTCATATGCAATTGTCATGCATTGATGAAAGATATTTGACAAAAATAAATCTTGTCAAGAACAGTCAGTGCAGAAAGCAGCATGATATTATAAAACACGTTATGCAGAAAACGTAGCACTTTTCGCTTGTATGAATTTAAAAACACAGAGGTTGCAAGTTTGATCTTTATTAAACTCCTTCCAATACTGGCAATTTGGCTGCAGCATAACAGCAGAACAAACCCACATTTAAAAAATAATGAAGGCAACACACAACAAAGTTTTGAATTAGGTTAAAGCTTTTAAAGCTGCCTTCAAATCCTATAAAATAAAGATAATTTATCAAAACATACCAATAAATACAATTTCCTATGTCTCTCTTTAATATTTCGATTGCTCCTAATCATTAGTGTTCTGTCAAGTTAAACATGCCCCTGAGGGAATGTTTAACTGAAGTGATGAAAGCTAAAGGCACTAATAAACACACCAAAACCTAACATTTAAAGGGAGATTTTTAAATGGACTGTAATACCTAAAGCGTATCTACCCTGTAATTTCCTAGTAGTTTCCTAGAAAGAACTGTATATAATGGGTAACTAATTATAGGTCACAGTTCCCAAACTGAAAAGCAGGAGGTATTCTCTCTACCTCAGATGGGCTCATCCACCCCTAGTTGGAGCAAATCTGAACTCTCCTTGAGGCTCAGTCCTAAGTGCACGCTTCATGTTGAGCTGCTGTATGAGTAAATGTGCAAACTTCAGACTCAAATTTAAGGAAACGCGCTACACTGGAGTGTATGGAGATCACGGGAGTTGGTATTCATAACGTGTCCCAAAGATTGTGGACATCTACACCTATCTTAACATGCCATGGTGACCATTTTTAATGGCTTTTATTTATATTCTTATTTAAAATGATTGTTCATGAATTGAATAAACATCATGTATTTTTTAAACCTAGAAAAGTTTTTTTTAGAGACTTGAACTAAATACAATTCAAATGAAAAACAAATAGATGAAAAAATGAGGTGGAAGGGGTGACAGATGCAGGGCTGTTACCTTAGAGCCTGTCTGGCAGGGGCAGCCTTCACCCTGGGATGTGTGCAAGTACAGACAGGGCAACAACAGGTCCTGGAGGCAAGGAACTCACACAAAGACCAGCACCGTAGCCTTGAGGGAGAAGCCAACACCTCGGTTGTGTGCCACCTTAAGTAAGAGACCTTTGGCTATCTGAAGACAAAAACAGTTGCAGGCAATCTCTAAAAATATCCGACAAATTTTAGCTCTTCTAGATAGATTGTGGGGCAGCAGTGTTGCCTCACAGCAAGAAGGTCCTATGTTCGAATCCACCATCTGGCTGGGGCCTGTCTGTGTGGAGTTTGCATTTTCTCCGTGTGTCTGCGTGGGTACTCCGCCTTCCTGCCACAGTCCAAAGACATGCAGTTATTGCGGTTAGGTTAATTGGTGATTTTAAATTGGTCGTAGGTGTGAGTGTGAATAGTTGTTTGTCTCTCTGTGTTAGCCCTGTGACAGACTGGTGATCTGATCAGGGGGTACCCTGCTGGTGGATGGATGGATGGATCATGTTGACCAAACTCTTTGGTTTTGGGCTTTTAGGGAAGGGCAAAACCACTGCATTGGCACTGATGGGTTACTGATGAGATTTAGAACTCACAAAACAACAACTTTACAGCAAAAATAAGTGTAAAAACGTTTTTATTATGTCCCAATTACCATGTTTTTGCAATTGTTGAAAAAAAAAAAATTGCAGTTAAAATTAAAATCCAACTATTCGCCAAGTTTACCTACAAGTTACCTAACATTCAACAAACATACTGTTGCTATCACCGTGAGATTACAGGGACAGACAATGAGTGTTTTTCAGACACGCAATTCTCAAATCGGAAGATTTTGTGCGCTGTGTGTGAGAAAGCATTATGACTGTAGCAAGACTGGTCCCGGGAATACACCGGAGCTGATTGCGCCCACAATGTTTCCATGAGACGTGCAGCAGCTCATTTCAGAAGTAGCTTTTTGCTCTGTTTCTGACAGAAGCCGCGTCAGGTAGCACAGAGTAGAAGAAGAAGGCAGGGAGTCAGACACATTAACAGCAAAGAGAAACTGGTCAATTTTCAAAATAAAAGACTCCGTGCAGACTAAAGGCTTTGCTTATGAAATACTCAGACATTTCAGGGGTGATTGCATTTCTTTGGACCAGTACCAATGCCAGTCAGTCTGAGCTGCTCTGCTGGATAAACTGTGTGATGACAGCATTTACAAATCTCACCAAGCATCTTTTATGCTTTATGTTTTTATGGTCTAAGATAAAAAAGAAAATCAGACAACATACACCTGTGATAGGCTAATATCAGCCAACAGATGGCAACACAAAACTTTTACTGCAAAATCAATTTCAACTAGTCCTAACAAGTTACATAGGAATGCAATTTATGGGAGTTGTGATCTGTTTTTATTCTCATGCAGAGGACATTTAAATGAGTTATTTGTCCTCTTATCAGTTATGCCTAATGAGTTATCATTTAAAGTCTGAGAACAGCACAACAGGCAGCACCGTTCATGTAGCAGTAAAACTACAACACATGCTGTAGCAGCAGTATTAAGAGTTGAAGATGCATTACTGTAAATACAGCAGCTCTATCACTTAACACAAGACTTAATGTCATATTGAGTTGTCCATCTTTTTGATGTTTTCTTCTTCTCATGTGTCCTGTTGCAGGTTTATTTAGTCTTAAATTTGAAAAAAAAAAAAAAAGTCAAACTGTTTGTCCCACTACAACTAGAAAGGGACATCAAGTCCTCCATGCTTAATGCCAAATGCTGTTTCCAGCAAAAAAAATCTTTAGGAAGCTCATTTTCATTCATTCTCACACCAGTGATGGTTGGAGATAAATGTAACACACGGAGGCACGATGTTGATTTCAAACAGTGGATGCAGTATTATGATGTGTACAGTGTCAAACGTTCATCTTCCTGCAGTGTTACTGTATGTTTATGGGGTTTTTGTTGGTTTGTTTGTTTGCAGTCCCTGTATTTGTGAAGCTCTGTCTGTACATTTTGTTCATTGATGAATTATTTCCATGCCCTTCATGTGTGTTTATGTTGATTTTTTTTTTTTTTTTTGCCCTTTTGCGCTACGTGCCAAATGTACTGTATTTTAAAAGGATGTGAAGGTGTATTTTAATTTTTTGAAATGAATTAAATATCATGATGTCAGAGAGAAACCCGTTTGTTTGGTGTATCATTTCAGTTCCTATTTTTTTTTAATCCTCATTTTGCAGTGATTTTAGATGTGTCAAAAAAAGATCAAAATTAATTTTAAAATGTCCACATTACATTACAGTGAGCAAACAGCAGAAGCTACTGTATGTGTATCTTTTCCATCTGAAATATTTGAGATGTTGGGGAAGACAATGTTAAATACCCAAAGCATTTATGTGTTTCCAAACAATGCGGTGCAACCTGCTCTTAAAACGACAGCTGATGAGAAATTTCACTGAGAATAGCAACAATAGCTGTGACACAGACTGTCCTGCTTTGTTCTGTCTACTTTAGTTTTTACTTATGCCCCCTACACATGATGATTAGAAAAAGTGAATAGTTAAACGCAATTCTTGGTCTGCTCTGCAGATGCTTACACATAAACACAGATTGATACAGTCGTGTTACATCTACACCTGACAGCCTGCAGCTTAGATAGTTTCTGGCTCAGTGGACAATGCCAGTAAATTACTCCTGAACTACAACGAACAAAAAAAGTGCAAATGGTGAACTTGTATGGGCTTGAACAGTAAATTTTTCATGATAAGAAATTCAACAGGGAAAATCCACATTTTATGTAAAATCCAGAACAAGATTTCCATTTTAACTGAGGCTAAAAGCAGGACAGCAGGGTGTTTTCATTATTCCATTAAAGTATCAGTGGAAGAGATGAGTTTGGATGAATGTACTTTCCACATCTTTGACATTTTGAACGTACTGGAGCTTCTGCAATGGAAGCACTGCTGTGGAGACTGACAACAGATCACTGATAAGAAATGCAAAGAGAAGACAACATGTGAGGCTGCTTCTCGTGCAAGGGACTCGGGACTGAACTCTCTCCTAATGAATTCAACTTAAAACTTCTAGTATTTTATTTTGTACTTTTAAAAAACTTAAATTCAAAATCATTCTTCATTTATTTAAGAGTTGAGTGGGCATTTACCAAGTTTTACATTTTTTTAAGTTAACTAAGGCCACTGCGCATGCATAGACATTAGCTTTCAAGGGTGATGAGTAATGACGTTGTGTGCCTTAGCATTTTAAATCTGACACAAGACTCCAGTCATGTCTAGAACTTCATGAATGGAGCCAAGAAATTTAAGAACCAAACAGCTTTGTCAAAGTCTCACTTAACATTGTTATGTACTGCACTATTCCAAATAATTTGGAATGACTTTACTCTTAGCAAGATGTGTTCACAGGACAAAGTTAAAAACCACTTTTAATTGTAAGTTACACACACACATATCCATATATATAATGTACACACACATTTGGAAACTGTTTTTGTACAGTTTAATGTAAAGTGTAATGTAAAAAATGCCATGTTTTAAAACTTTAATTTGCAAAAGTGGCCCAAAAGTAATTTTAACAGGTTGTGTAACAAACTACTTTCTACAGGGGCAGTACTGTAGATATCAGTGGTAGCATCACTGTGTTTCAAACAACAGATTCTAGTGTGTCATAGTCATGACACACCCATGACAATGACGTCATCCACTGGTTTTGGATTTCACATTTTCAAGTTTCAACATTAGCGTTTTGACTGTCGTCATGTTTTTTTGTTTTTGTTGGAGCTAGAGCCGAGCGGGTAGAATTCTATGTTATCTGCTAATCCTTGCTCACTTAGCAAGCTGCAGTCTTAAACTGCAGGGGACAGCTGTCAGTCAACATGGCCATGGCTTGATTCCAGTATCTGGATGGATGAGTTATTAAAAAAAAAAATCACCCCACTTGTTTTCACCAATAGAAAAACAGAAATTACCAGGCAGACCTGAGTCAAAATTTAGCATTGTCTAAAAGTTTTGAGTTACCTTCCTCAAATTTTCAACTTAATGACTAAGGTTCTTGGAATAGAACAGAGTAACACCAAATGTTGAGATACTTAACTCAAAATTTGGTGTTATTAAGTCAAAAATTTTACTTATGTAGAGCAATTTTTTTTTCCAGTGGCAGAAACAAGCTTCCATACCACTCCACTAAGTTTAACATGTGAGCTACAGATAATAGTCCTAAATTTAACAAACTTATGACTGGATTTTTAACTCCTTAGTCTAAGTTGACACAACATTTCATCTCTTAGTTAAGTAAACATAAGTAAAAGTTGAATGACCTCTAATTTCCTGCTTCTAAATTCAGATAAAACTGAGGTTATTGTACTCGGCCCTAAAAATCTTAGAGACATGGTGTCTAACCAGATACTTACTCTGGATGGCATTACCTTGGCCTCCAGTAACACTGTGAGGAATCTTGGAGTCATTTTTGACCAGGATATGTCCTTCAATGTGCATATTAAACAAATATGTAGGACTGCTTTCTTGCATTTGTGCAATATCTCTGAAATTAGAAACATCCTGTCTCAGGGTGATGCTGAAAAACTAGTTCATGCATTTATTACTTCTAGGCTGGACTATTGTAATTCATTATTATCAGGTTGTTCTAAAAACTCCCTGAAAAACCTTCAGATGATCCAAAATGCTGCAGCGAGAGTACTGACAGGGACTAGAAAGAGAGAGCATATTTCTCCCATATTGGCTTCTCTTCATTGGCTCCCTGTTAAATCCAGAAT
>VUQS01003283.1:0-10351 GCA_015108495.1 Heterochromis multidens
TTCCAGGTATGGTTCACTGAAGAGACGAAGTCTGATCTCTCCAAAGGCTTGGAAAGCCAGCTTTTCTGAGGTTCACAGGAGCTTCAGTCCTAGAACGGGGCAGCGGTTTAGTTTCAGATACCCGGAAAAACCTCGCCACAGCACTCTGTCCAGCGAAGGCAGCATGATTAGAGGCTCTTTAGCTGAGTCCAGGGAACTGGATACAGGGTCGTACCAAAGTGAGGTCCACAGCCCTTCTGCACAGGAAGATGCTGGAGAGGGTGCATCAGGAAGTGAGCTGAAGTCAGGAGATGACAGCAATCAAGTTGAAGAGGAAAAGGGCTTGAAAGAAGAAGAGTCTAAGCCTCCTGCAGAATCTGAAAATAAAGGAGATGGTACAAAAAATCTACCAAGTGCAAGCAGCTCTGAACTAAATAACTCCTACGAATCAGACAGCTTGGAGCTCCAGCTGTCTGCAGCAGACAATGGCCCACTGCACATTGAAGAGATGGACGACAGCCCGGTAACCCACACTCCAAAACTAAATAGACTGGAGAATGGTGATGCTTCTGGCTTGAACTCTGACGCCAAGAACCTGAACATTCCTCACAAGGTTTGTCACTCGATTAGCACACAGCTGACATGTGGTGCAGCTGTCCTTTTTATGCATATTGTGTCATAACTCTCTTCTTGTATCCTGTGTAGGATGTCCCTGTAGAGGAAGACATATCTTCAAACTCAAAAAACACAGTGGTTTAAAGTTTTCATAATAAAAAAAAGGTTTGTGTGTTTTTCCTTTTCTACTGCAAGATGCCATTTTATTATTTCTCTTCTTTCTTTGTCTGTAGTTTCTGTGTTTGACTCACTTTTTCATTCATTTGAATGCCAGAACAGAGCAGCACAGAAGAGACTGAAGTCAACAACTGCAGAAGATGGAAAAAAAAAAAGTGAGACAGTCGCAACTGACGTGTTCAACTGTGGTATCATGACTGATGAACTGTTGCTGTTAGTTTTCTTATTCATCTTTTACTGAAATCAACTTTACATACACTTTTTGGTGTTTTTGGGTAAAGCTTTATTAGCAAAGATAGATGCTCTGCATAGGTTTACACTATTGAAAACATACTGACCACAGACTGGTTACTGTACACATATTATGTTAGAATATGTTGCTGTCTCTGTGTCAGAATGAACAGAATGACACTCCACTCTTATGTTATCACTGACCAGGGGAAGTTTTAATCATTTTAGTCTTTTAGTTTCTTTTATTATTTCTTTGTATTCATTTTTGTTTATCACATCTATTAATTATGTCTGCAGTATGAGGACAAGCTCTGTAATTCTGAAAAATAAACACAATTCAAATCATGTTTATATTAAAGCTGAATTTCTAGCTTGTTAATTTATCTGTTATTCGATGTATATGCACACAAGATATAAAGATATAGGAACTTTGTGTACACAACAATAAACCCACAGTTAATGTCACAATTTTGTCTCTCTGCCAGTAGAGGTTTAAGATACAACATTGCTTGCATTAATGGACTTGGATTAATGTGTTGACTTTGTTAAGACAAATTATCAGGGAATAACAGTCAGTACTAGAGAATTTTGATTATATATGCACGTTTTAGCTTATGTTTCTTTTATTATAACAAAACAACATGAAACGAGTTTCCTGAAATGTATTGTGGTCTCATCTGACCCCACTATCCATCTCACTTCTTGATCTGTAACAACAAGGACTTTAATTTCAGTCAAATCAGGACCCAGAAACGACTACCAACTTACTTACTGAATTTTATTGGTGACCATTATACATGACAAATTAGTGCTTACATGTAAAAATGCTTATTAAGAGCAACCACATCTACAGAGGTTTTAAATCTGGCTACTTCAGCCTAAGATCATTGTGTTTTTATTACAATATGATGACTTCAGCCTGTTTTTATTAAACATACTAACTTCAGCGGTGTGTAGGGCATCATATTGAAAAAATAAAAAGTGTGTTGTACAGCTCTCTCCATGCACCTTCATATGATATATTATACTCGATATGGTTTCTTGAAATTTTTAGTTCAAGGTCAACTTTGACCGTGGGCACAAACAATGAAGGTCCAGGTCAAATGCTTAGCCGGTGAAACATAAACAATACTAAATAACCCAAATGTGTGAAAAGGTAACACTCTATAATGCCAGTGTAATAGTTGGTAAATTGATAGTTAAACTTCACATAGTTACTTATTTGCTGGTTATTGGTTATTTACTAGAACACTGTCTGCAAAGTTGACACTGTTGCTTTTAAACTTTTGTAAAAGATTAATAAATACTATAATGGATCTACAAGCATTATATGGATGACTAGTTGTTAAGTTGAAACTGATGGTCATAAATCTTGTTTACAGAGAGTGTGAAAGTAAGCAGGTAAGAAGGCGATGGTGCAAATCAAACATGTAAACCTGGAGAGCTGGCTTGTGTCCTGTTTCACTCACTGTTTGCTTTTCTTTTCACTTGGTCTTTGGTTAGGTTAAGGAAAGGATGGTGGTTTGGGTAGAAATATGTGAGCCAATGCTAAAGGGCACCTTGTGCCTTCCTCTCAGACACAGAAATGTCTCTTATCAGCTACTATACATAATACCATACTATATATAATTTATAACTGATCACATATATCACTCTCAGCATAATTAATGATGAGTAAACTATAGAAATAAGTCATCATCATCAGTTTACCTTTTATTAATGGTGGGCACAGGGGCGATTTTAGGATCAAACCTTTAGGGGGGGCTTAGCTCTCAATGATAATGTCATTCATACAGTGCATTGCAATTTATATAATAATGAAACACGAATAGTTAATAAATTACTTTTAGAATCGTGAGTTTTATACCACAAAATATTTTTAAGAAAATGAATAATGGAATATGCTGCTAGCAAAAGTACTCAGCCCTTGATAACTCCGCAAACATCAATTCAATTACATACAGGTTTCCATGTTTCTTCCAAAAGCAACCTAATTAGTTGGATGGCTGATTGCAGTGTCTAAGAATAATTCAGAAGAATATTTGCAGATTTCAAGGTGAACCCTTTAGTTATCAAACCTGAGGCGAAGGCTTAATCACGTTTACCAGCATTTTCCAAAGTAAGTGAAAGAACGATTTGTAGCAAAGCAGATAGAAGGAGAAACATGCGCAACAGTGTTTCCATGTCTTAACCACATAGAGGCAGTCCACCAAAACATCAAGCAATTAAGCATTGTTCAAAACAGACACTGGAAAAATCAGGATGATTACTTTGATTTCTCCAGTGTCTGTGTGAGCAGCACAAGTCGTATTTGTTGATGGCAAGCCTCACATCCAGAGTCTATGTGTGTGTGTGTGTGTGTGTGTGTGTGTGTGCAACATAAAGTCATGAAATCATCTTCATTCTGTATCGTCTCCAATGGACAATTTCCCAGAGTATAACATTAGAAGAAGATGCCAAATAATACTAAAATAGGGGTGCTAAGATGAAATTTAGGGATGCTTGAGCACCCCTAAAAAGGGTCCAAACTCGCCAGTGGGTGGATATAATAAAACAGAGGAGTTCGCAGTGGGAGTGATACATGCTGTTGGGAGACGATCTTTGACGTGGAGAAAAAGGGAGGGGAGGCGGAAACGGAGCGCGTGCGCTTCATGACTCACGAGTGCTGGGAGAAAAGCTGTAACTAGTTTAACTGTATTCCACAGACGCAGGTTCAGACGCCTCAACAGAGCCGCACACCGTTTAGATTATCGGACTTAAAAAGGCAGTGGGCGTTAGTTTTCTCCACCGTAAAAGCTATCTCAGCGGGAGGAAAAAAAACTAAGTTCAATTGTCCGGTTTTGTGACGCGCTCCTCCGTTGCGCTGCGCCCAGCCAGGTAAGCCCACTCAACAACCGCGATGAACAATGCCTGACTGATTAACTCGTGTTTGAGAAGTATAAAAACGTCACCTTGAGGTGTGTTACTCACTTATCGGTTTTGCCCCGGGCTTCGGGCTCATTTGTGCCAAACAAGTACATTTCCAGTGGAGGGTTCCTTTAAAAGTGAGACCGGTTGACTGTGATAAAAAAAGACAGCTGGGCAGCGAAACGCGTCGGTAACAAAGCCGAGGAACGAGGTGTTGACCGGTTAGAGAAAACATGTGTGACAGACCCAGCTGAACATGTTGGAAAAGCACTGAGCGGAAGTGGCCATGAGCTCTTTGTCTGTTTTTACAGTTTGTGTTTTTCTTTCAGGTATAACCGGTGAGAACCAACCATGAATCGTAAGTCCTCTTTTTAACTATTTAGAGTTTTGCTGCATATTGCTTTCTTCCTGTTTTGTTACAGCTGTACTTAGTTTGGTTTGTTGTTCTTTTACAGAAGTGAAGTTTTATAAGTACATTTACTCGAGTACTTCATGCTGGTTAACCGTTCAATTTGACTACAGTAGAGCTTCCACTCTGCTTGGTCGATTAACTGATCACGTGAATGAAAGTTAGTTGGCAGCTATTTTCTTAATGAATTGTTTAAGTAAATAAATATAAGATTGTTCTATTTTTATTGGTTTTACATTAAAATATTTGTAAAACATTTGTGTTTAGTTTTGACTTGTTGAATGAAACAAATCATAGGTGCAGGGAATTTAACAAAATCTGCTTTAAATCTGAAAATATTAACTAATATTTGCATATTATCTTAAAGCTGTATTTACTAGTTGTGTACGACCCTCTTTGTAGTCCTGGCTTTTACAGAATGTAAAAGTTTATGTATGTATGTTTTATGTTTTGTTATTGACTTATCTAGCATGCACTTTAAATTTTTATTGATCAAAGCTGCCTATAAGTCTGTAATAACATGGAGCCCAAAATGACATCTTCACTTGTCTTGTTTTGTCTGGCCAGGAGTCCCTAAACCACAAAATATAAAATTTGCTGCAATGCAAAGCTCAGGAAAACAGAAAAAATGTGGCTTTGGGAGCCCTGAACAAAATAATATGGGCATTTTTGCTTGAAAAATGACTCAAACCTGTATAATAATGTTCTGTCAATCAGCTAATCAGTTATTATTACAGCTCTATATCATTTATGTTTTATAAATTGACACTCGTAACGTGTCCTTCTTTGCCATGCTCTGACTAAAACCATTGCATCACAGGGTGTTCAGAAAAATAGGAGTTGGACAGGTTTGTTTCAGTCCCAGCCCTTAATAATAATCAGATTACTGTGTCTCAACACTGAATATTCCCACCTCAGCCAGCAGCTATGGTGTTACACAAGCTGCTCTGAGCAGACTGTGAAATGAAGATAGAGCGCTGTGACATTTTTAACATGCTTTTTTATCTTCCAGATACAGCTAGGGAGAATTTCACAACAATCTTTACCACCACAAATACAAGCAATACAGTGTCAGTGTGTAAGTACATTTTGTATTTCAGATCTTTGTTTAGATACAACCAACACATATTCTGATATCATGACCTTTAGTTATAGTTTGTCTTGTTTTTATCAACTTATATTTATATTGTGGGTTTTTTTTTCCAGCACCAGATGTGAGGCCCGTTACATCACTTCCCACACAAGCAGAATCCACTACCATTCAGGGTAACTCAAACACTTTGTTTTTATGTTTTCCTTTACTGGCAGTGTCATCCTGGACTTGCAAAATTATCCATGGCACAGTTTACTCACAGTAGAAGTATAACCAGCTATACCTACCTGGTGACCCTAAAACCTTAGCTGTTGTTGGATAGACCATCATTTTCTTCAACTAAATACCTCAAAATCAAAAATCAAACTGTTCAATCATACAAATTATTTTGAAAGTGCCCTAGGTTCCTTGTCTGATAATTTGATGCCTTCAGCTTGAAACTATTGCACAATTTGATTCAGTCCTAACCTTTAAACAACACATTAGAAAAGTTGCCCAATCCTGCTTCTTTCAAATAAAAATCCACTCTGTCAAAACCTGGGGAAAAAAAAAAAAATCTTCTATGCTTTTATTCGCTCTAGGCTATATTACTGCCTTTCACTCCTCCTCTCTCTCCAACTAATTCAAAACACAGCAGAGCAGCTTCTTGCTGGTTTTAGCACACAACATCACATCATCCAAATAATGGATGTTCTCCTTTGGCTCCCTATACATTTTAGAACTGGTTTTAAGAGATTGATCCTGTTTAAAGTATGTCTACCTCTGGTCTCAAGCTACTTAGAAGACATTTTGACTCCGTATTAGCCAGTTTGCAGCGTTAGATCCTCCGTTGTGGCCCTACTGGCTGTTCTAAAGCTGAGACTTAGTTGAGACATGGCTCCTTTCAATTCTAAGGTGGTTTTATGTATCAGGACATAACAAAAAATACTCCAATCATCTTCAAATTAGGTAAATACAACCTTAGATGAACAACAACACATGATATATTACACTGTGTCATTATTTATTTAACAAAAACTAAGGCAAAATGCAGAAGCAGTTTTTTGGAAAATTTAAGTACACAGTTACTCCTTTCATAGGAATTTAGAGGGTAAGCAGAAGCCAGGTGCTGCTAATCAAATGCACCTGATTAACTGATCGTCAGCAAGTGTGAGCACCTATAAAAACAGAAGTTTTGGTAGTTTGCTGGTCTGGACCATTCAGGTGTGTGTTAACACAATGCCAAGGAGGAAAAACATTAGCAATGATCTTAAAGAAGCAATTGTTGCTGCCCATCAATCTAGGAATTGTTATAAGATCATTTCCAAACAATCTGAAGTCCATCATTCTACAGTGAGAAAGATTACTCACAAGTGGAAAACATTCAAGACAGTTACCAATCTTCCCAGAAGTGGACACCCCAGTAAATTCACCTGTGCTCAGACTGGGCAATGTTCAGAGAAACTGCAGAAAAAACCCAAGAGCTATATCTCAGACTCTACAGGCCTCAGTTAGCATATCAAATATTGAAGTTCGTGATGGTACAATTAGAAAAAGATGCAACAAATATGGCTTGTTTGGAAGGGTTGCCAGGAGAAAGCCTCCTCTTCTTCTAAAAAGAACATGGCAACACAGCTTAGGTTTGCAATGCTGCATCTTTACAAACCAAAAGATTTTTGGAAAAATGTCCTTTGGCTATATAAGACTAAAGTGGAGATGTCTGACCATAATGCACAACACCACATTTGGTGAAAATCAAACACAGTATATGAACACAAACACCTCACACCAACTGTCAAGCATGGTGGTGGAGGGGTGATGATTTGGGCTTGTTTTGCAGCAACAGGACCTGGGCACCTTGCAGTCACTGAGTTGACCAGGAACTACTCTGTGTACCAAAGTATTCTAGACTGAGGCCATCTGTCCAACAGTTAAAGCTTGGCCAAAAATGGGTCATACAACAGGACAATTATCCAATGCACAGCAGCAAATCTACAACAGAAATGGCTGAAAAAGAAAAGAATCAAGGTGTTGCAATGGCCCAGTCAAACTCCAGACCTCAGCCCAACTGAAATTCTGTGGTGGGACCTCAAGAGATCTATGCATAAATAAATGCCCACAAACCTCAATGAACTGAAGCGACACTGGGCCAAAATTCCTCCACAACACAGTGAGAGACTGATACAACTCATACAGAAAAAAATTACTTCAATTTACAGCTACTAAAGATGGTTCTACATACTGCTGAATCATGGCATGTACTTTCTTTTTTCACATACTACTCAATATTTGTTAAATCAGTAATGACATGGTGTGATATGGAATGTGTTGTTGTTCATCTTAAGTTGTATTTAAATACTTTTAAGACCTTGTAAGGACTAGGTAATTTTTAATTAAGTCCTGATATGTAAATCCTTGGAAATGAATGGAGGATGTACATTCTTTTTCACATGGCCAACACCCTTAAGTTTGACAGTGCTTTTGCCATCAGGGCCTCTTGGCTTGCTGCTTCCTTCAAATCACTTCTGAAAACTCTTTATAGACTTTGTTTTATGTAAGGTAATTTTTTATCATCTTTTTAAATCACCTCTTTTTTTAAACATTTGTGTATCATATTTTTAAAAAACATTTTGTGTATTTTTGTTGTACTTTTATTCATTTATTAGCATTAATTTTCTTGATTTCACAGTTTCCCTTATTTCTTTTTGTATTTACAATTCTGCTTTTTATTGTCAAAGTACTTGGTAAACTCTGTTTTTAAAGGTTCTAAGTGTTTTCTTTCCCTCAGTGTTAACAACAGTTGCCCCCACAAGTTCAGACTCTGCAGTTATCACAGGTAACTGTGTACACTTTATCTTGAGACGTTTCTTTTTTTTTGCTACAGTTAGAAGCATCTTCTAAATCTGCCTTTTTTCCCCAGTTGTTGTTATTCTCATTCTGCTGACGCTAGCTGCTTTGGGCTTCGTGCTCTGCCGGTATCTCTACCACAACAGAGGGGACTACAGGACAACAGGGGAGCTGGCTCCAGGAGAGGACCCTGATGAGGAGGACAGTAACAAGCCTGCGCCCCAAAAGAAGGAGTACTTTATATGAACCTAGTGGAAGACTTACAGCGAGTTAGTTGAGCTTAAGAAAGAAAATGATCTGTGGAATGAAGTGTGATAAGAAAGAAAACTGTTTATTCTGTGTGTGTTTTGAGGGAAGCCCACTACTGGCGGCATACTGGGCAAAGAAAAACAAAAAACCTTGTTGAAGATATTTTACTTTAAAAATGCAAGTGAAACCAAAGATAAGAATACCACTGTGGGGAAGAATGTTGATGGGTGTGAAGGAGGTGAAAGATGAAGTTGTGGACAGGTTAGCAGAGCTAAGCACAAAATTACAAGATCAGTAAATGCAAAACAGTCAAATCAAAGGATCACATTGAATGTAATATTTATCATCCACATTTAAAGTTCTCTTTATTATTTGTACTATGTTATTTCAGTCAGATGTACTGTACTTTTCCCAAACTAACCATGTTTAAGATGATTTCCGGTGCTATTACGGGCTGTTACTTTCATATTCATTTGCTTTTAAAAAATACTTTTTCTATGCAATTCTTTTATAAGCTGGCCAAAGACAGTGGTCTTCTTTTAGTAGAACAGGACAGCTACACAATATTTCTTGTTTTTAGTTGTGTTTTGTATACCTGCCATGGCTGCTGGTTACTTCCTTATTTAAGATAAACGTGGAAGTCAAAACTCGTTTTTGATGAGTGTTATTACAGTGCGACAGTGTGAATGTTTTAATGCATTGCTGCCCCCAGTCTGACATTGCAGACAGTGCACTATCACACTGCACATTACACTGAACAAGTACCCTTGGCTACATCCGATATAATCCCATCAAACCATTGCATGTTGACTGCAAGAAGAGAAATCTGCTCAAACAAACATGTTGTGATGCTGTCTGGCCTTCTTAAATTTGCAATAACCAGAATCCCAGGTATTGTCTGTTTCTATATGACAGTACAGAAACAATTACTTGGCCTGATGCAGTAATGCATCATACATGTGCAAGAACAATGGCCTGAAAATGGCAGATTGCTCCAATTTGGTTGGGAGTTTTAAGTACTCTTGGATCTTGTTCATGTGTGATGTAAAAATGGAGCATGTGATGGACAGGTGGATCAGTGCAGTATCAGCAGTAATGCAGGTGTTACACCAGACCATTGTGGTGAGGACAGCTGAGCCTATGGCCATTAGCTTTGGATGGTGACAGAAGGAATGAGTTTCCTGTGTAGGGTGCATGGGCTCAGTCTTGGACAAAAGGTGAGGAGCTCAGACATTGAGGGAAACTCAAAGTAGAGCAGCGAAGCGGCCCCAACATCTAATCAGGATGCTTCCTAGGTACCTTGCTTTGGTGTATGTATAATTTATATACACACAGACACACACACCCACCTTGGGATCCCTCAAGAGGAACTGGAAAATGTTGCAGGGGAGAAGAACATGTGGAATACCCTGCTTAGCCTGCTGTGACTACAAGAAAATGGACTGACGGATGCATTAAAAGAATTCTTTGCCACGTTTCAAATTTCCAAAATAACCTTTATTCTAAACTTACATTTTAAATTTTAAGTTTAGTATAAAAAAGTTAAGTGCACCTAAGTTCTTTTTTCAAAGTATTCCATCTTTGACATGTCTCAGCAAACTGTAGTGACACTCATCTCCTTTAGTAATCTTAAAAGATAGAATGTGTACCAAAGTCCATCACATCACTTTAGTACATACATCTATTTTACAAAATATTGTAAAGAGAATCCCTGAACTATAAATGTCCATAATCCTTCAACAAAGAGTGTTCCTTTTGCTGGCTGTGGTTGGCATAGCATCTACTGGTCAGCTGTAAGTTACAGTACTTCATATTGCTGGGACAAAGCCACTGTTATGCTGCTTTACAAACAATCAGAGCATAGA
>VUQS01003283.1:10371-33239 GCA_015108495.1 Heterochromis multidens
TGGTATTTTATTTAAAAAAAAAAAAAGAAAAAAAAGGGAAAAAAAAAAAAAAAAAAAGAAAACATTTGTACAGTTTTAAGTTTTGATAGCTGTGGCCTCTTTCCAAATGAAGCTGTATGAAATGACAGCATGAGTGGGGAAATAAATGGACATGGGAGTCTTTTTTAAAAACACTTGAGGGAGATGCCAGTCACATCTGGTACAGCAGCTTTGTGTACGAGCTGCAGAGGAGAGGTTCATTAGATGAATGATTCAGGTTTCCAGACAGATGGTTCTTTTGATTTAAATAACACTGAAATCACTAAATGTTGGTTGACAAGAAAACAGCTTTTGTTTTCTGTCGGCCACAGCTGTTAAAACTTGATATGATGTGTCGGATACCCAGTGACACATTGACGCTTGACACAAATGAACAAATCTACAAATATTAGCTGATGGTATCCACACAGACAACTTGCCTGCGCTTAGAAGTCTTCTTTCAGTTTGCCAGATTACGTAATGTGTTACGACTCTAAAGAAAATTGATTAACAGCATAAAAACGTCCTGTAAATGAAACATTATGCTGACAGTCATTTAGCCTCTTTGCAAAAGTTTGCATACACTTTCAGGCAACTGAACAATGTGACATGTCAAAAGTTTTAAAATGGTTTATACTGGATGAATTTTAAAATCTAAAAATGCTCAAAAACATCACAGCTTTCTTTAAAAAAAATTAATGAAAACAGAATTTAAAAAAAGAGCCCCTTGTATGCAACTCCTCAGTTTTGCTTAGCAGTGCATTTCAGATAAAAAGTACTTGAATCTAATTTGTACATAGCAAAGGTGCAAAAGTATGCAGCAACTCAAAGATGCAGTTTACCCACATTAACTAACAATTGCAGTCACATCAGACTGAAGGTTCTAATGACCAACAGTGTCACAAGTTCTTGCTCAAGGATATGTTTGCTTTTAAATTGTGACATTTAAAATATCAAGTCACAACCAAACATAAGTGCATTGTAGACCAGATCTTTGGTACAACCAGCTCATTGGTTATACTAACAAATTTATTAGCCTAACTACTCCTGTAAGTCACTTAAATGTGGAAAAGTAAAGAAATACTGAAATATAAGTCTCATCAACCTTGCTGAAAATGTTACCTATAAACTAATGCTATCACAAAAGGTGACATTTTTCTGTGGTGAATAAATACTTGCTGATCCTAAGATACACTGCGTGAAAAAGAAACAATGGAAGGTAGTTTTTAAAATCTGTACAATAAAACATTTAGTGTATAAACTCTGGGTATCCGACTGTGAAACAGAAACAAGAGACAAAAAAAAGCTAAAATGTTACACCAACCACCCCTTCCCATCCATCTTACTATTTGGATTTACTTTAATTTTTCTTTCCTTTAAGTTTACTGAAGTTAATTTGCTTAAATTTAGGGCTATCCCCAGTGCTCTTTGGCACTTCACTATGTTCATCTACAAGTTGCCCAACAAGGTACAGTAAACCACTTTAGATATTGCAGTAAATCTTTTGATTTTTTTGCTTTTTGCTTTAATTTCTTTAATTTACATGTGATTTAAATAGAACCATCTCTCAGAAAGTTCACTGTGCAACAAATTTTCCGTGGTATTTTCGATACTGTGCAAAAGACAAGACATTTCTAGCTAAAAGCATCCAGGATGCTGATCTTTTTTTTTTTTTAATAGTTGAGATGTAATTTCTCATAATCATACTGGTATATACATGGAACTACTACACACCTATTAATTTAACTACACTAAAAGTTTCAAAAAAAGACAAGTGGAGGTTTTTTTTTTCTTTTTTACTGCAACTTTGTAACCGCGTTTCACTTTCACCATAAAGCAGCTAAACTATATAATGCGGGTCTGATATTTCAACATTTCATTTAAGTATTTTTACAGGAGTACAAGAAAATCTCAATGTAATTTGTGACCATTCGATCAAAGAAGAGAAGATCTCGTTGACAGATAAAGACGCCTGAAAGAAGTCAGATCTGGAATGACCAAAGAGGTTAGACCCAATGAAGAACTATGGAATGGATTCTGTAACATTACAAATTTTCACTTGTCCTCTTCAGGCAATGGTGTTTATCATTTGATCTCTAGGTCAGAAGTGGAGTACTGTACCTTTCACAAGGGCTCTAAAATATTACATTCCATTAGGTGATATCAGTATTGTGGCATGGCCAAGCAGCCTGAAGAGGGAGGCATATGGGATGGGGAAAGAACTGGGGCATCATCTGGGATGGGGGCATGGTTTAGGCATGAAGAAGGAGCTGCTGTTACCAGATGGTATAACCTCCACTGGATCCACCCAGGAAGAAGTTATTCTTGCGCTGTGCCATTACAACATTGGCGCCTTGCATGGCAGCCAGCTGAGCGGCATTAGGGGGGTGTCCTGGAGGTGGGGGCTAGCAAAGGAGAGAAACAAGCACAAACATAGTTAAAGAGTTCTTTAACTTTAAATTGCATCTCAACTAAGGTGGATATGCCTTCTTGGGATGGACACTCACTGGGATGGAAACGCTGCTGCCGGCTGTAAAGCGAGCACCAGCATCAAAGCCACTCTCCACCATCACTGTTGAACCAGGCGGGTAAACGGCTCCCATTGGGTAATAAGCCATGGGAACATTCTGCCCTACTGGCCCAACTGGCATAGGTGGCTGCATGGGCATATACACCTGAGCACCAGGATAGGGAGAGGACATCTGAGGCACCTGACCAGGCACCTGAGGAAGCACATATCTGGGCTGGTATATCTGGAGACATAGAGAATGAAAAACAGATTTTTTTGGACAACTGTAAGTGTGAGTATTAACTATTCCCAATATTTAACTTAAATATGCAATGGTTACCTCAGAATATGCAGGTGGTGTGTCTGTGTAAGGAGGTGCCTGAGGAGACATTTGCATAGCAGGAGGGTATACAGGTGCAGTGCTCTGCTGAGGGTACACAGCCTGCTGTGGATATGAACCTGCAAAACAACATTTTACCATTTTATATTAAAGGAATTTCTTAGTCCCTAATTATGGTTCCTTATTGAAACATGCATACATGTGTTTTGGGAGTGAAGAACAAAATGTTAGGGATCAAACATTACTCTGTCATGCTTAGCAGTAATAATACAGGTTCTGCTTTAAAAAAAAAAATCTCATAATGTTTAAATATGTACAATAGAGGAATTTAACACATTCAATGTTGCTTATGGGGTGAAAGTCCATTGTCCAATCCTCCTGGAGATGGCTTCTAAGAGTCTATTAGTACAATTTAAATTTTCCTCAAATAAATGTTTTCTTTCAATAGTTATATTCTTATAAGCACAGAAAACAGCTTAAAAAAACCTGCAGGTTTGGAATCCCAACTTAAGATATTGTTTCTTCGGGAGCAGTATATAACAACTGACAATACACAAATAAATATAAAAATCAAATTCAGGATTTCATTCCCGACTCAAAACAGGTGACTACACACATAAAGGTAATTAGTCTGCAGGCAAAAAGTCTGTTACCTTACATAACAGAAATCTATGCATTTACCTGATATTTTTGGCTATTTTGTATTCAAAAATTTATATAATCTTGAGTAAATTTAACCCCAATTTTTAAAAAAGTTTGAAAATATTTTTTTTCAGTTCTTTTTCACAGGCCAAAAACCCCTTTTTTATATAACAAGAGGGGGAAAAAAAACAGAAACTAAAATTGATTGATTAGTCAATCAATAGAGAATTAATGAATTCTGATATGCAAATAATCTTTAAAAGTAAAATGGCACAAAATCTCCGGTTTTCACTGATCAAATGTGACTAATTTCTGATTTATCTGAGTTCTTATCAGCATTACGATGATCTCTGAAAACCTGGGGTGGATATTTTTTCATATTTGCTGCTCTTCTTAAAGCAAAAGATTAATTAAGGAAATAATTGGCGGATTAAAATATAATCGGAATGTATGGATTGTGAAACTCTAGGCCAATACAGACACAGATTTTTAAAACAAAAATCTGGCTGATTGCCATTTATTTATTTATTTATTTGGCTTTTTTTTTTTTTTCCTTTCGTCGTTTGTTAAACTTTTTGTGCCAGAAAAAACAAAGAAATCCTTAAATATCTAACATTTTAATGTCGCCTACCTTTTAATCACACAAAACGTCATCTTATTTCCCTAATACTGATATATGGCCGATACATCAGTTCAGCAAACTATAATTATAATAATCATACAGCTAAACGGTTACGGTGTACAAATGCAGCGAAACCTATAGTTCCTATATGAACAAAAGAAATTAGTATGTTCAAATAAAACAGATAAATGATATGTGCGCATTTAATGCGTATATTGGCAACAAAACCTGACAAATACTACTAAAATGAGTCACACAGATTAGATTTCTATGTTGGGTGTTACAAAAGAGGAGGAAAGAGTCACGTCAGCTGTGCCTTTAAAATGTGCCTGTCTTCAGAGATGTTAGCTGGCTACAAAACATGTGACCTGCCCACTAATGGTATACGAAAGGTATACGACAGTAAATTTAAGCATTCATTGTAAACAGCTTCACTACTAATAATGTAGACGCCTCGGTTTAGAGTGTGAGCCATACTGTTACCCAGAAAGCGTCGGGTTTTTGTTATGTACGTGGCTAAGCCTGAAGTCCGCTTCGGAAAGCCATAACGGCAGCTCTTCGTCTCTAGTTAATCACGTCAGCGTCGTATAGCGAACAGCTGACTAATTACCTAAACGAGGTCTGGAGAAATACCTTTGTTGTTCATTGTCGTGTTATGATCCAGAGGCTGAGGAATATCAGATTAAACGGAGCTCTGCGTATCTTCTTACGGCCTTAGTGCAGGTCACGGCTTCACACAATCATCCACTTCCTTGTTTTTCAGCTTCTTGTTGTTGTGGAAGTGGTGACGTCACCCGTTCTCTATCTATCTGCGGTTGCACGCACAGTTTTACGTGCACGCCCGCGCCCCCTACTGGTAGAAATGGAGCAGAGGTTAACTGTCAGCTGGAAAGAAAAATTATTTGACTTAGCTTTAAGGCAGGATTCACAGGAGTCCGTTTCACTTTTAAAGTTCGGATCACGCCGAGAACCATGCATGTGTAGTTCTTCTTTGAGCTGCTCCCTTTAAGGGTCGCCACAGTGAATCATCTGCCTCCATCTCACCCTATCACTAGCATCCTCCTCTGTCACACCAACCCTCTGCATGTCCTCCTTCACTACACCCATGAATCTCCTCTGTGGTCTTGCTCTTTTCCTCCTGCCTGGTAGCTCCATATTCAACATCCTTTGTCTAATATATCCATTATTCCTCCTCTGCACATGTCCAAACCATCTCTGTCTTGCCTCTCCAACTATCTCCAAACCACTCAACCTGAGATGTCGCTCTGATGTATTCATTGTGGTCACTCCAAATGAAAAGTTTAACATCTTCAAGTCTGCCACCTCCAGCTCTGCCTCATGTCTTTTTGTCAGTGCCACCGTCTCCAAACCATACATCATAGCAGGTCTCACTACCATCTTGTAAATCTCCCCTTTCACTTATGCCGATCTCCTTCTGTCACAAATTACCTGTGACACTCATCTCCAGCGGCAGCTGGGATAGGCTCCAGCCCCCCCACGACCCTGAATTGGATAAGCGGAAGAGAATGGATGGATGGATGGATGAAAGAGAATGGACGGACGGACGGACTCACTCATCTCCAGCCACTCCACTCTGCCTGCACTCTCTTCTTCACCTCTCTTGCGCACTGTCCGTTGTTTTGGGTGGTTGACTCCAAGAATTTAAACTCATCCACCTTCACTACCTTGCAGCTTCACTGTTACACCTGTCTCCCTCTCCTTCAGGCTCTCTTTCACCTGCTCCCTACTCTCACTACAGATCACAATGTCGTCTGCAAACATCATAGTCCACCAAGACTCCTGCCTGACCTCATTTGTCAGCCTGTCTGTCACCTTTGCAAACATGAAGGGGCTCAGATCCGATCCCTGATGTAATCCTATCCTGACCTTGAACCCATCTGTCACTCCTACCACAATCAGAAAATATAAAATTATCCTGGATAATGTTGCTTGCTGAATGTCCCATATGGTATTTTCACATACAATTTGGTCCACATGAAGGCCTCAAAAATCAGCAGAATTTCAGCAAGTTGCCTACTCATTATACCAGTTAGCAGCACAACAATACTTACAATAAAAAAAGCAAGAATTTAAGATCTTTGATCAGTTTACATGTACCACACATCCTAGCTTTCTAATAAGAAAATATATGCACACAGACATCTGAAAATCACAACATAACTTTGGAGTTTAACCTAAATTTATTGCTGGGCAGATTTTGCAGAGGATCCCAGACCTTGAGTTTGACACAGTAACAGAAAAATGCAATATTATTACAGTGTCATCAATATTATTCCTGCATATCCTTAATATACTGTTGCATGTCCCATATAGCATTCTCATATACAAATTGGTCCACATAAAGGCCTCAGATGTCCTTTTTTGTTCCCTGTATTATTCTGATATTGTGAATCTTATTTCTGGTAATACTGAGCTTTTAGTTTTAGTGTTTTTCAATTGATAAGGCTTCAGTTTTGTAATGTTATTGCTCTTGGGTTTTGTCTTGACTTTGTCCTTCCTGACTCCCCAGTCTTCTTCTGTATGGTGTTTAGTGTTAGTTTCTTGTCCCCGTGCTTACTAGTTATCTCTTATCAGTTATCAGTTATCTCTGGTTTTACCTGGATAGCTAATTGTCTTTTTTATATTGCTTTGAGTTTCATTTCCTCCGCTTTCTCATGCTCTTAATTCTTTGCACCTGTGGCTTTCTTTCTACCCAGATGTCTCCACTCTGCCCTGATTACCCTTCTGTGTATATATGTGTGTGTGTGTATACAGTTAAATCTCCATTAACTGAATAATTGTTTACCCAGTAAAACACTCGATAATCATTAGGTTTGACTGACCGAGAAGATAAAAAACATCAATTTTTTTGCATTTGTTTTTCTTGATGAATTACTTAAATAGTTGTCAGTTATCAAAAGATTAGTTTTGTGTCAGTCAACTAATTTACTCATCATGTAAATGATGTACCATGATCTCTGAACTACACGTTCATTCCTTATGTATCAGATTTACAAATAACACATGATTTTTGCAAGTAGCGCATACAGTATGCCCACAAATGTATTAATCCAGTCAGAAATACATATAGAGCAAACAAAAACAAAGCAAGTGCGACTCTTTTCACAGTCATTATAAGAAGGAAGTCCAGAAGCGTCCATAATTATGGCTGCTATACTAAATCAATAATTCAGATTCGTAAAAATTTTAAACAGTGCGAATATCATGATATTATAGACAAACAGCAGTGCTGGGAAACTGAAACGTATAGGCACAGTGTTTCATTACAGCGCCTCACTGCTCGGCTTTGTGTGCGCTACTTCCCCTTTAAGAGAACCATGGCACCTCTCAAGTCGAGGCAGACATTTTTCAATGCAAGATTTTTTCTTGCATAAATTATGTTCATGACGTAGTGCAAAAGGCCAATTTTGTTGCAATTTTGTCCGACTTTACAGCTCAAATAGGATTCTGTGAGACACCTCAAGGATTTTTGATTATCTGAACTGTTGCAGAAAGGGCATCGTCATTAAATATTAAGAGAGAGGAGATCCTAACATTGCAACCCTCCTTATCAATGCAAATACCTCTTTTGTGTGCAGTCACAGCGCCTGTCTGGGAGCTGAGATGAATTTTTAATTATGTGTGACTGAAACAAACTGTGACAAGGACCTTTTTAAGAGCGGAGGATTACAGAAAATAAGCTGGATATACGCGGTAAGTTGAATAACCGGACTGTATTCTGGCTCGCTCTTCGCGCATAGCAGCGAAATGGCGAGAGGAAATGAGTTTTGGTTAATATGCAATGTTCGTAATTAGCATAATTTATATATTTATGATAAAGAGAGGGAAATACATAATATTCGGTCTCTTGGCACGGGTCGAGATGATTTCCGTCGCCTGTGCTCCGCGCTTGCTGCTTGTCCTCAAAAGTGGCCGACGCGGCGAGACTTTTATTGGCCAGGATGGGGGTGGGGAGCCCATCAACACCCGCTGAAGTTTTTGACAGATCCTCATATCAAACGGGGCATTGCAGCAGGAAACGCACCGTTTCGAGTCTTTTTGTGATCTGTGATGGATGCGTAACCACTTAACGTCCACGATCAGCGTGTTTGAATCACGTTTTCTGCAGCTTAAGTGCAAAACAGTATGGCCTGTTTACAGGCCCCTCCAAATAGTCTGGTCGTGCAATGACCAAAATAGCAATGAATTAAAAAAAAAAAAAAAATGTCTTCTGCATGTGGGTCTGTTTAAGCAGCGTTTGTCATTAAAGTGCAGACACTATGGGCTTACATGGGAAACTTAATGCATAGTTAATTTCTAAAATGGTTGCACATTTTTAAATCAGTTTTTGTTTATCCAGAATGCCAGGAACACAGTGACTGTGGTGGTGCAGCAAGCCATGAACTCCCAGGATCTGCCTGGCAAAAATGCCCCACTTACTGTCAATGAGCAGGTAACACTCACCTGTTTGTTAGGGACTAGTGAAGCCCCCGCCCTGTCCCCACTTCCAGCTACACTTACAGTGAGCCTAACTAAACATAACTTTGCCTTCAAGTTCTTTGCTGCTGTTTGCTCCTGTCACCCTCCATGTGCCAGCGTGCCACTTCATAATGGAATGATTAACTGTCACACAGCAGTCCATTGAGATCCCGGCACACTTTTGTGTTTTATAGACTAATAATACCCATTCTTGTGTTGGAAACAGTCTTTGAATTGCCATTCTTAATAATTAATTGTGGTTTTTCTCTCTCTAGTAACATTGTGTCTAGACATAGTCAGCAAACAAAAGCAATGCTCTTCACGGAAACACAAAGGCGAGCTTGAAGAAAGCATTGCTTGAGCTGCTTGTTGGCTGATGCTCTTATCATTGTTTTTGTGTACTCATGCTCTTTTCATTTGTGTCTCTTGTGTTTGTTTGTTTGTTTGTTTTGGTTCATTTTGTCCTAACATGTGCTCGGCTTCTCTGTTCTCCTTAGCCATTCACTGTCTGACTGCAGAAGTCTTTTTTCAGCCATTTAAATCCTGCACTTTGAAAAATTCCCTGCCAAAGACAACCAGGTATGCATCCTCCTCTCTCTTCCTGCATTGTCTCTCTGCACCTTGTCCTCCAGCCCAGGTTGTCTTGCTGCCCCTCCGCTAGGTCTGTCATTATTACATACCATGAATCATCAGCTAAGTCAAAATCTGGTTCCTTACATGTTCTTCCAGAGGGAACTGACAAGGTGGAGAAATTCTGAATTTACACTTATTTACAGCTCTCTGGTGCTAGATCAGATGAGAATTCTTTTTTGTTGTTTGATAAAATAATTGCACATAGTTAGTTTATTAGATTTCCATTTTTAATACAAACTTAAACAAAAGCAGACGCTCCTTTTGCATTTGAGTCCTCTCAGATTGAATTCCTGATCACTATGCAGGTCATTGTGATGTCTGGCCATGAGACTATTCGCGTGCTAGAAGTAGAAGTCGATGCGTCTTTGCCATCCTCAGCAGCTGATGGGAAAAGTGAATGCAAAGCTGATGAGGGAGTGGCTGAAGCTACACAGCAACCTGATGCCAGCAGCACCCAGGACAGCCCCACAGTGCCCCAGAGCACAGGGGGTGGTGTAGGTAAATCATTGTCATCCTAGCAAAGAACTCATTTCTCATATATACGGACTTATAGTGAATTGTTAATAACATCGATGTGATTAAAAAACTTAAAATGTCAGTAAGAACCAACCCCGGCTATACTCCTGCAGTGCTGGGTGAGCAGCAGGTGGTGTCTATTGATCCTCCAGCCCCTTCGGTCCAAACGTTGAACCCTGCTGTTCCCATCAGTGTGTCTCTGCCCCAGCACCAGGCCGCCATGCCCATCACTGTGCAAGGCTGTCCACAGGTATGATTTCTTGAGATTCATACTGCACTTTTCATATTCATATTTAATCATCAGAGAAAGAAAGTAGTTTTGCTGTCTGATTTTAAAGGTCGGGTAGAAAAAGCTTAGAGTGGGTGGGAAAACTATTTTGCATTTTTCTCTTTTCACATATTATTTCTTGCTCATAACTCATGTATCAGAGAGGCATGTGTCAGTATTATCACATAAAAATCATTGTAGGTGATTTACTGAAGTTATAAACTGATGCAGTTGTGCACCGTGAATGTAAAAAAATGAGCAAAGTTTAATCCAAGTATCAGAATACATAGCCTGAGGCTGTTAGCACATCATTTTCAGCAGTTACAGCCATAAAATGTAAAATCCCCTAACATGGTTAAAAAAAAAAAAGAAGAAGCTTAATAGTCGAGTTTTTGAGTGCACACACAGTAACAAATGTTTTACTATATAGTTTCACTGTGTAAAAATACAACTGCAAAAATATTAAGGAGACAAAATGGCCCATTTGAAGCACAGTGTGCCTCACAGGCATAAATGTTGATGGAATTCATTTTTTTCACTAGGTGCTGACCCAGGAAGGTCTGGCCACTCTGATGACGGGTATGATGGCTCAGACAGGGTCACTGGGTCAGCCGCTACTCATCCCTCTCAGTATGCCGGGCTCCATCGGCGGCCAAGGCGGTTTGGCTGTTCTTACTCTTCCTACCACCAGTGTAGCCACTCTCCCTGGTCTCGCGGCGGCTAACCCAGCTGGAAATCTCCTCAAACTCCCCTTTGCCGGCTTTCAAGGTAAAACAGAATGTGTGAATGTCTGCTTTCATTTGACCTCCCGTATCCTCAATATGTATGTGCTTATGTTGACAAGATTACAGTTACAACATGTAACATCACATGCAGACATCATTACCTCTTCTTGATATCAGTTTTTTATCAGTTCATGTGTTTTAGGTATAGAAATGACATTTGGTATTTATCTTAACAGCCGTTTCACTGAATCTTATGACCTTTTGTACATTTGATCATGATATGAGAATGATAGTGCCTGCTTAAAGGGAATTGTTGGGTTTCACCCCTTTGCAAAATGCTCTGCTATGACTTATATTGTGATTTCAGCCTCTTTGAATGAAGTTGAAATAAATTATTAAGTTAATATTTGTGACGCCAAGTAAACTGTCTCAACAGCTAATGGATAGATGGACATGAAATTAGATATAAACATCCACGTCCTCCTTAGGAACAGAAGTATAATTGTAAATGTGTAATTTATGTTTTATTCAGAACCATCATCAGGTCAGATTTTCCATCAGCCATTACAAATGACCAAATATTAGCATGCTAACATGCCAAATCAACGTGGTAAACATAATACCAGCTAAACTGAGTATAAATGTCACTGTGAGCTACTGTAGACTGTATATGAAGAAGATGGACACCCATTTGTCAGTGTAGTCTGGTTGTGAAGCGTCTTAGCTTTTTTAAACCACGTCATGTTATGTCATGTCAAGTAGAGATCAGATTGAAACCGATGCAAACTGCATGCCTATTGGTTAACCACTTGTCAGTTATACAGTAAAGCATAGTCTGCTTTATCCTCCTTTTTGACTCTAATTGGGTATGTAATTTCTAAAATGATAATCTTACTGTGTTCAGTAAGACTTGTAACTGGTGATTGAGAACTTATCAGTTAAGTGATAACCAAGGCCATAGATGGACCCGTATACAACTGGATGTCTTTTTGCAAGCACAGTCACCCTCAGAATCGGAAGCTATGTCAGAAGGTACTAAGTACACAGAGATGCTAGCATAGCTATAGACTTGCCAACATACAGTATAAGGACAAAAGTACTGGGACACCTACACATTACACCTACAGAAGCTGCTTAGCCATGGAAACCCATACCATGAAGCTCCAAGTGCACAGTTTTTATGCTGATGTTAATGCCAGAGGAGGTTTGGAATTCTGCAGTTACTGACTCAGCAAAGCATTGGCATCTTTTTCATACTATTCACCTCAGCACTCGGCGACCCCGCTATGTAACGTTAACTGGTCAACAACTAAGGGCTGAGTTGCTGTGGTTCCTAATCGCTTCCAGTTTGCAATAATCCCACTTACAGATAAGCATGGAATATCTAGGTGAGAAAAAATTTCACAAACTGACTCGTGGCATTCTGTTCCAGTACGATGCTTGAATTCAATGAGCTCTTTACTCAACTTAGTAAAGAGCTCATTCTTTCACAATGTTTGTAAATGTATGGCTCTGTACTTGATTTTATACACCTGTGGAAATGGGACTGAAAACCTCTGAATTCAAAGATTAAGAGATGCAGCCCAATACCTTTGTCCATATAGTGTATTTCTGTCATACTCCCTTATATAACTAAGGAAATATAAAGTATAACTTCATTACAGGACAGTAGCATGTTGCATTATATCTTCTTCAGCTGCAACAGTCCTGAACTCGGTCCAGCCTCAGCTGCAAGCCAATGCACAGGCGGTGTTCCAGTCTCAGTCAGCTCCCATTCAGCAGGTGCAAGCAGCCATGCAGCAGGTGACACCTCAGGCATCCCAGGTAACCAATGCACAGATTAATGTTGCTCAGGTGGCAACAGCCCAGACGACCACTGGCACCACCACCATCTCTCCATCCAACTTATCTGTGGCAGCACTTCAGACTGCAGGACTCTCCATCAACCCCGCTATTGTAAGAAGTCTCTTCCTCTGTTTGTACTATTAATTTTTCATTTTTCAAATGCTCTGTGAACATGCTATCATTTTCTTGCTCAGATCAATGCTGCTTCCTTGGGAGCGCAACCGCAGTTCCTCAGTTCCCTTACATCCACGCCCATCATCAACAGTGCCATGTCCAGCATGGCTGGAATCACCAGTCAGATCATCACAAATGCCCAGGGACAGGTGGGTGCCATAAAATACTGCTGCTGTAATAATATGATGTCACTGGGCTTAGATTTGAGTTATGACCTATGTCTTGTTCTCATCCTCTTATCTGTCTCTCTTCTCTCTACGAGATTGTTTCAGCTAACTGGAAAATGCCTTTAATAGAATGAAAGAAAATCCTGGCAACAACACTATTGTTCCTGCAGTATGAGCTAGACAAAAAGGAGACTAGAGCACATATCAGACGTCACTGAAAAAGAGAAATGATACGGAAAAGGGATTGGCATACAGTGTCGTTTACTTACTTAATATGGTTCACATTTTTGTGAAACTTTTATAATGATGCATGGTGAACTATAGAAACTCCAAAGACAATTATATTGTTTTCATGCATGTCTGTTGTGGAAAACGGGCTCCAGCCTCCAGTTTACGTTAGTTCACAGTGCTACTTCAGGGCAGTAGAGCACAAGACAATTTCAGTTAAAACTGATTTTCCTCCAAATTGTTTCATTACCATTATTGCAGCTTATTGGACTTGTGTAGTGTTTAATATAGAAAAATACAAGTTTACTCTGAGTGAACCTCTAATAGGATATATTTATTTTCCAGTAGCAAAAACACGCAGCGCAGAAGGGTATATTTAATTATTTGTGTGGATTTTTTTCCCCTTTTAACAATATTTTCAGGTCATTGGGACCCTCCCACTGTTGGTGAACCCAGCCTCTCTGGCTGGAGGGGCTGCAACTCCTACATTCCCGCTCCAGGGGCTCCAGGGGCTCCAGGGGCTCCAGGGACTCCAGGGGCTCCAGGGGCTCCAGGTCCAGACTGTGGCCCCACAGCTGCTTCTTAACACACAAGGACAAATCATTGCCACTGTAGGGAATGGGCCTGGTGCAGTTGCAACTTCTGCAGCAGTTCTGCCTAAAACTGCTGCTCCTCCAACACTTGCCAAACCTAGCACACAGGTAGGCAAATGAAAATCAGTAGAAAAAAAATTCTTTTTGACCTAAGAATTTAGGTCAAAAAGAATTAAATGATTATTTAATTTACATGTGAATGTTGAAATAACATAAAGGGACTGTATGAGCTTATGACAGAATAAACTATTCTTGAACATATTTAAGTATGAAGGATTGTTTTTGTAAAATTGGACCATAACAGGTTGAATCTAACATTGATTTTTTTTTTTGTACCCTCCCAGGCTTCAGTAACAACTGTCACTCAGTCACCGGTTGTCATTGCCCCACAGCCAACTGTACTAAAGACCACCACCACACACTCCTCCACAGTTCCCATCACCTGTGGAGATACAGCAAAAGTGGGCCAGCTTGTCAGCAGTATGTACACCTGCTTCTCCTTTCCAACCACAGATCTGTTTTAAGTAGGTAGATATTTTTAACCAGATTCTTCTGAATTGTAGAACCCCAGCAGGCAGTCAGCACAGAGGAGGGCATTAATCTGGAGGAAATTCGAGAGTTTGCCAAGAATTTCAAGATCCGTCGGCTCTCCTTGGGGCTTACTCAGACACAAGTAGGGCAGGCTCTTACTGCAACTGAGGGTCCAGCCTACAGCCAGTCTGCCATTTGCAGGTATGTTACCCTCCTGTTTTTGTTGCTTTTTCCATGTAGATGCTTTTTTTCTCCTTCCTTTTGTTGTAATTCTTGTTTTATTGACTGTAATTTATCTCCAGCCAGCATTTTATACATCTCACACATTCTGTCTTGTATTTAAAAGGGATATTGTGAAAATTTAACTACAAGAGAAAAGTAAAGTTAGTTAAAATATCAGGACTTATTTTAGTATTTACAGTATATACATCCACTTATTAGCATAACTCATATAGTTTTTTTATATCCATGCTCACTCTTTATTCTGTGCAAAGTCACAAGCATATCTGTCAACACCCTTTTCAACAGTCATTAAATTATGTAACAAATTACAAAATTTACTAAAAATGATAAGAAAAACATTGAAGCACACAAACCACCACACTATGACAAGGGATGGACCAAGTGATGGAAAATAACACTTAGACAACAAACAAAAAAGAAGAAGACAAAAAGAAAAAAATGCAGCTATGAATCAAGGGTTCTTCAATTAACTGATTACAGCATGTAGAGTCTTTCCTCAGCCGCAATACATGCAGTGCAAAAGTCTTGAGCCACCCCCCAGTTCTTTATATTTTGCTTCCAGGAGCCAGACTTTCTTGTCATTTTTTTAAAAAGTGGTCTTGTGCAATAGTTCTCCAGGCTTTCTGAAGGTGTTTCAAAGTTTTTCTTTGGACATTGGCTGCTTTTTCACTCCAGTTCTTGTACCTGACCATTTTCAGAAAAATGTTTTTTTTTGCTAGTTAAGCCACTTAACACTGACCTGTGAATTATTCAAACATAAAAAGTAACTAACTAACTCAAGGCATGAACTAGTGTTGTGTCTATACATAACAGAAAATTTTGCAAAGAACCAATTTTAAACTGTATCTTTAGCCTCTTTGTTACTAGCAGCCTGTTGCAAAAAAACATAATTTGTTTCCATTTCTTTAGTTGAATCTATCAAAATTGCTAAAGATGACACAGTTTGACGGGCATAAAATAGTATTTTTGTACCAACAAGGTGATTCCTAAAGAGCTATTAGCCGAACACTTGGCATGGTGTGTAGTGTGTCCTTACAATTGTGAGGAAACTGGATAGGTGGAGGACAAAAGAAGTGGCAGGCCTAAAAAACTACCTACAGCAGATGAACAGTATCCAAAAGTCATGTCCTTAAGAAATAGGAGAAAATCCAGCAAAGACCTGATACAGGACCTGAGAGATGCATCTGGTCCTTCAGTTGATCCATCTATTGTTCACTGATGCCTCATCAGAAATGGTCTCAGTGGAAGGTGGCTGTCAAGAAGTCATTCCTAAGGAAGGGAAACAGGGAATAAAGGTAGAGGTACGCCAAATTACACAAGAACTAGAGCAGAAATCAATGGTAACAGGTCTTATGGAGTGATAAATCCAAATTTGACATTTTTGGTACAAGTCATGAATATGTCAGAGGTGGTCATGAGCGATGTACAACAGTGAGGACATACAGCCATCTGTAAAACATAGTGGCAGCTTGGTGAAGATTACTTACAGAAATTACGAAAGCTTGCCTAAGAGAGTTCAGGCTGTGTTGAAGAATGAAGGTGGTCATACCATACTGACTTTCAAACTCATTAGAATTGGACAAACTCTGTTTTTGCCTTACATACTGTATTTCCATGTATGTTTACACTTGTTTAAATAAACTGCTGGACCTATTATGCATTACTTCTACTCAGTCCTCAATCTTAGCTACCTCTGTCTTCAGCCATGTTTTAGTAATGAGTTTTTTTGCTTGCAGTTGGCATTATCCTAAACATATATTTGTCTCCAAAGCAAAGTCTTGTGTTCATTTTTCCCCAAATATTTTACCCTGGGATTTTTTTTTTCTGGTAAAGTACTGTAAAAATACTAATTTCTTTAACTTTATTGAATATCACTGCTGAATCAATGACAAGGATCATTCCAATAAGTAGCAAAGGCAACCCCTCCAGTGAGACATGAATAATAACAAACCCTGGACTCACCTTACGAATCCTAAATGGAATACAGCTATCATTACTGGTAACTGAATTATACCTGTGCATTTTCTGCTTTGACATGGGTCTGTTTGTGCATAAATTGAACTTATGCACAGTTCATTGAGCATGAAACCAGATTTACTATGGAGCTACGTTGCATACCATGTATCCCCATTATTGATGCACTGATCACAGTTGTAGTTAATTTGTGGATTGGATAAAAATTAAAATTCTCAATAATAGCAGATGGGTTGCAGGGGGTTGATATAATACATCATTAGTGATGATGGCTCCATTTATTTTCATTTGAAACCAGCCAACTTCTTTGAAATGTTACAGTATCACATCATCAGGCTTACATATATATCCCGCTGAGAAATAATGGCAATGTGTGTTGGGGTCTCTAAATTGGAGATACTAATTAGTTTCGGTGTGTGCAGTTTGGTGGTGTGTGCATGCAGATTCAGATGGTGTCAGAGCCAGTCCTCGTATCACTAGTCCCTATGAAAAAGTTCAGATTGAAAACTTTCTTTTCTGTTGCAGGTTTGAAAAGCTGGATATCACCCCTAAGAGTGCTCAGAAGCTGAAGCCAGTGTTGGAAAAGTGGTTGGCTGAAGCTGAGCACTGGAACCAGAAAGGCCAGCAGAATCTGATGGAGTTTGTTGGTGGTGAACCTTCCAAAAAACGCAAGAGACGCACTAGTTTCACACCGCAGGCAATAGAAGTCCTCAACTCCTACTTTGAGAAGAATGCTCTGCCAACAGGGCAGGAAATTACAGAGATTGCAAGAGAGCTAAACTACGACCGAGAGGTTGTGCGAGTATGGTTCTGCAACCGGCGACAGACACTGAAAAACACCAGCAAGATCAACGTCTTCCAGGTTCAGTAGTGACCTCATTCTGGGAGATTTTCTGACCGATCTTTCATCCTTTTGGTAATTTGAACATGTAATTCAGCAGCACAGAAGTGGATTGTGTTGTAAATGTGACTCCATGAAGGTTGAAAGAATATGAACTTTTTGAGAAAATGAAGGAAATTACACAGATCTTATGAAAGAGTGCTAAAATTGTAGTATAATTGTGTTCTACTTGTTTACACTACTTTTGTGTGGTGCATACTAAGTCAAACTGCATGGTCCTCTTACCATATACAGTGATATTAACATGTTATATTTAAAACAGTTCATGAACTTTTATACAAGTGGTTTTATAGGCTATCCCTCTGACTTATGTTAAGTGGTTATGTATTAAGTCACATTGAGTTTAGTTACATGTATGTCACTCTGCGACAATGGCTTGATATTTGAATACGAATATGCTTTGGCCAGAATGGGTAATGTGAAATTTCTAGCTGCTCATTTAATTTATATTCAGAAAGTATTTGTCCTGCATGAGCAGTTCTGTAAGCATAAATATAATGTTGACTGACTGACATAGGATGCTGTAGACTGTGGCCCTGCAGTGTTGTGGTTTACACATTTACCTAACAAGAGAAAGATCCCCAGTTCAATCCCAGGAAGACACACAAATCCCTTTAGGGTTGCATCAGGAAGAGCATCCAGCATAAAACCTCAAATCAAACTTGTGGAGTGACCTCTTGTGAATAAAGGAGCAGCTGAAAGTAGCTTCTTCTTCTATAGGACTTTATAGACTATAATAATGTTAATTTCATCAGAATTATTAAGTCTAAAAAGCCCTACAAATGACTGACTCCTGATTGTGTTATGGGACAATCATAATTTTGATACCTTTAGTTACTCATCATAAAGGTGAGCTTAAAATCTGTGCTCATCTCATCTTCATTGGATCTGATATATTTTTTTGCAGCTGTGTGAAATGTGTCACACTGCTGGTTGTTCATGGAATCACTTTCATGGGTAACAAGTTATCAAACTAATATTGTAGCTTGGCCTGCCATCTTGTGCCGCAAGTGTAAACTTATTTTTTTTCGTGAAGCTTGGTTTTGTTTGTGACTGACTAATTGTGCAAATGCTCATAATTTCTGTATGTGAATTCACCACCGTCTGTCTTGTTTTTACACTTTTTTTAAAAACTTTTTTTTATTCTGCTTTTAGGTGCACATAATACTCTGAGAGTATCTTTTGCTTTCTCTTTGCTCATTGCTTTGACTGTTACCTTAATAGCCTGACAGTGTTTCAGCTGCATTTTTCATCTCGAGTTTGATTAAGTATATTTGCAAAATGGGAGCTTAATTGGTCTATTATGAAGTCGATTTAAAGCGGTGTCATGCCGCTTGAAACATTAGTACCATTTTTAGACACTCTTAATAAGCCTAATATCAATCAAATTGATTAACTAAATTTAAAAAAGAGTGTAATTAACTGTTCAGTGAAGGAAAGCAGTTTGCGTTTTGGTGGGTTATGATTTTCAGCCTGAGCGCTTAGAGAACACTTTGCACATGCAGTATAAAGCTACTTTCTGTGTGGGAGGGGGGGACCTGACAGTTTTTTTTCATCTTTACCGATGTTTCAAGGATTCTTTGCACTTTAGTGGCAGTGAAAGGGTTATGAATGGTTAATTTACAGTCAAGGTTTCAGTTATGATTTTGAAAGAATTCCATCTTTGCTTTTTAATGTTCTTGAACAGTAGGAAGCTTTGCAAAATGTAGCAGTACTGGCAACAGTGCAGCCATCAACTTGACAAGCAACATATATTATTAAGATTCAATTCCTTTTTATGCAGATAAAACGTCAAATACTGCAAAGTATAAAAGCTATTATGCTATTATGAGTTTGTGAAATGAACGATACATTCTATGTTCAAACTAATATTTGCCTTTTGAACAACAGTATAAAGGCCTATATTGCAGTGGACATGTACTTAACCATAAAATAATAAATATTACAAAGGTCTTGTTTTAACTTGTGTTTACCTTTATGTTCAAAAGGAAAGGCAATATATTATATTGTTTAATATAATAAGTTATCCAATAGAAAAAAAGAAGAGATAAATTAGATTAATAAGATGTAAGGTATATTCATTTGACTCAGCAAAGCACATAAAACTTCATGTCTGAAGAAGATAAGGGAAGGCAGAATTGGATGCTGTTTTTTTTTGTGTTTTTTTTGTCATTTTCTGTCAAATAAATAAACCCATCTTTATTACTCACTGATTGTTGTCTGTTGATATATATACTGCTCAAAAAAAAAAATGTATATATATAAATAAGGGAACAGTTAAATCACACATTGATGAACAAAATATTCAAGTTGAGAATATTTATTGACATACACTGTGGACCAGTCAATGGCATTAATGCCAACATTTTCCAGGAACTGCCTGCACACTCTTGCCACATGAGGACGGGCATTGTCCTGCACTAGGAGGAACCCAGGACCCACTGCACCAGCAACAGGTCTGACAGTAGGTCTGAGGATTTCATCCTGGTACCTAACAGCACTCGGGGTACTGTTGGCTAGTACATGGACTGGGTCAGTGCCAAATCAGTGATGCTGGATGATGTTGAAGGCAGCATGATGTTCACCACAGCTTCTCCAGACTCTTTTATGTGTTACGTGTGCTCAGTGTGAATTTGCTCTCATTTGTAAAGATAACAGCGCACCACTGGTGGACCTGCCAGTTCTGATGTTTGGGTGAATGCCTATCAAGCTGCACAGTGCTGGGCTGTGAGCAGAGGTTCCACTGTAGGATGTTGGGTCCTCGTGCTATATTCGTGGACTCTGTTTTTGACACTTTGGTCAGAAACATGCACATTAGTAGCTCGCTCGAGGTCATTTTGTAATGCTTTGGCAGTGCTCCTCCTGTTCTTCCTCACACAAAGGAGCAGATACCGGTCCTGCTGCTGGGTTGATTCTCTTTTACGGCCCTGAGCTTTCCTCATGTAATGGCCCATTTCCAAGTATCTCCTCCACACTCTCGATACAGATGGATATGTCATCCTAGAGGAGCTAGACTACCTGTGCAACCTGAATGGGCTGCAGGAACAGGACAGTACCTACAGGACACTAGCACCACACGGACACTGGCAAAAAGAAAAACTAGACAAAAATCAGTGAAGAGGGAAACAAAGAGCAATGGTCTGTGGCTACCACCTGCTAAACCATTCCCTTTTTGGAGAGCTGTGTTGTTGTTTCCTCTCCAGTGCACCTGTTGTCACTTTCATTTGCACCAAAGGACGTGAAATTGATTCGTAATGGTTTAGACTTCCTAGCTGGACAGATTGATATGCCTGAAATTTAACAGACTTTGTGTTATACTGTGATGATTAAGTGTTCCCTTCATTCTTTTGAGCAGTGCATTTTCAATCTAGGTGTTGGCTGTAGTTGAAGGTGACCAGTGAAGCACGTTTATGAAGGAAAAAGTGTGCCTTTTAACAGAGACATACAATTAAAAAAGAAATTTCATTAGGTCCCTGCGACACAGACAAAACAATAAAAAATGGATAGATGGATTGTTTTATCATTGTATTGTTTTTCTTCTCTGTTTTCTCTGCATGTCCGATTGTTTTTTTACTCTCTTAAAAAAGTCTTTATTAGCCTATGTATTCATTTTAGTTTTTCAATATAACATGGGTGCTATTAACAAAGGGCAAGATTTAAGAAGTTCAGAATACATGTCACAATAGAAACACAATACTCTGTGAAGGCTTACTTTCATCACAGCCTCAATAAACATATGCTTTCTGTGTTGGCCAAGTTGAAAAACTGAAAGTGACCATCTTTAATTTCTATTTTTTTTAGTTAAGTTTATTGATTACTTAAGATAGTTTGGACATGTACAGAGGAGGGATAGTGGTTATACTGGACAAAGGATGCTGAATATGGAGCTGCCAGGCAGGACAAAAAGAAGAAGACCACAGAGAAGATTCATGGATGTAGTGAAGGAGGACATGCAGAAGGTTGGTGTGACAGAGGTAGGGTGCGATGGAAGCAGATGATCCACTGTGGCGACCCCTAAGTATTCCTAGGTAGTTCTAGCATTTGCTAAGAATACCTCTTTAGGTATTGCTAGGAAAGCTTGTAGGAGACCTTTCCTTATGGAAAAATAAATAAGGCAGAGCAAAGCAATGGGGCATATTAAAAAATTATCCTTGGGGACTTTGCAACAGAATTTCAATGTTTGTAAATTGACTTGTGTGATTGGTCCAGTAAAATAATTTTTAATTTGATAAATGATTTTAAATATGGAGAGATGTTTAATAATAATAATAATAACAAAAAAACATGTAGTGAGTATCCTGCAGTGGTCAAAACAATTCAAAACAAAAGGATGTCCAAGGAGATGAGAGATGTTTGAGATCTCTGTAGAGAGGCTTCCTGTGAGAGATGATGTGTCTTGGAGTTGTAATGTGACTAGTATAGGTGTCCCATGATTTACTGAATGAAAAGGAATCACAACAGCATCTTTTAATGGACTATTTTGGAGCTCAGGAAGTTTGGGCTACAATGTGGGACTTGGGTATAATATTCCAGTTGAATTATAAATCTGTAATGTATGGTCTGTTGGGTGACAATCAGCCAGCAAATAAAAAATAACTTTTTCAATTGATAATTTGTGTTGTATGTTTTAAATTACGGAAAACTAGGTGTGCCATGATATTGAATCAAGCAGTTATAAACAGTGATATGGTCATCAATCAGATTCTGGCTACCTTAGAAGGAAAATAATTTTGGACTATAAAATGATGAAATGTCCAATAGTCTCTGTCGAACTTTTAGTTGTTGCTGGCATTTGACATTTGGGAATCTCTGAGTGGAATTTCAAACTTCACTGTGCTTTGTAATTGGTTTTGTGTAGTATATGAGCTTTTATTTTATTTTATTCTGTTTGTTGTATATGGTTTTACTCTTTTCCTCAATAAAGACTATTAAAAAAAAAAAAGCAACCCACTAAAGGGAACAGCTGACAAAAGAAAAAGAAGAAGCCTATAATAACATCACTGACGTCTTGTAACAGTAATAAACTCAGCCGAGGGTGGCAGTAATGAGTCCCAGCGGTCTTTGCGAGCACTCTGAGCTGATACAAAGAAGGAGACGGAACGGAAATTACGGCAGCTCCTTTTCCCGAAGAAGCTAGATAAACAAACAAAAGCAAGACATTATAATAAATATATTTCAGCATCTCAGGTGATGTTGACCACTTTTTTACGTATAGATATGCTAACCACGAGTGAACCGAGCCACAGAATAAGCTAGAGAAGGGCTAGCATCCAGGGACGTGTGAAGGATTTGAGCATCCTGCTAGCTGAGGTGTTAGCTCGACATGTTTATTTTAGCGCCTGGGCGAAGGAGCGCGACATGATGGCATAAAACTGGTGCAGGGTGAGAAAATAGCCGCACTTCCCACTCAAGGTAAGTTTTGTAACTCCTAATGACTTACGTTTCTAAGCGAATTAAAAA
>VUQS01003285.1:13223-31149 GCA_015108495.1 Heterochromis multidens
CAGCCTAATTACAATAATGTGTTCACGTTGCTTCTCAAACTCATGTTGTTTCTCTTTCTTTGTGCAGCTCATCCCTTCTCTGTCCTCGCTGCCCCGGGCCACTTGACCCACCCGTCCATTTCTTTACCACAGCTTCCCATCAGCCGCTGACCTGCTGCGTCTACTTTTCCATCGTCACCACTCTGATGATGTTGTGGAGAGGAAAAAAATCCTTTGGACGCCCTGTCAGCAATCTGCTCCATTTGGAAGTCAAGTCCTCGGGTGGCGGCAGGACCTCGTTTTCTAATCAGTCGGGTTCTTCATTGTGAGACTGCTGAGCTAAACTGTGGTGATGCCTCCAGACTAACACAGGAGTTACTTTTTATTTTGCCTTGGTTTTTTTTTTTTTTTTTAATGCAGAAGACCACTTTTATTTTATTTTCCTTTTTTTTTCATGGGACACAAAACATTGCATCAAGTTGGGATTGGTTTTCACTTTCATACAAAGTATTTTAATTGCTCCAACATGAGCTTACAGAAAAGAAGAGAAGAGGAGTGGTTGTAGCAGTATTACAGTAAAACCTCAGCTTTTTTTACATTTTTTATTTTTTTTGTACTGGTGATGAGCACATTTGCAGCTTTACTGTTGTTTGTTGTTGTATTGTTGTCAGAAAATGGAAACTCTTATTTATTCAGAGCAAAACTTCACTTTTAAAACGCACTTTTGAATGTGTCTTGAAATGGAAAAATTCAGTTACTGTACATTGTAAATACAGCCATGGTTTAATAAAATGTATCAGATCCCTTATGAAGGTTTTAGTGTTTGAATAATAGATGATCAGGCTGACTTAAGAGCAAGGAGTAGCGTGTTTATATATATATATATATATATATGTGTGTGTGTGTGTGTGTGTGTGTGTGTGGTTGCAGATGTAACAGCTTCTCAAAAATGGGGTAGAAAAATGTGACATTGTACGAGGACACTATTTTACACTCAAAACCACTAAATCTAAAGGTCATCTGTCAGAGGCTAAGTACCTGAAGTAACCTGTTATTGAGAGCAATATCCCACGACAAACCTGCACATTATCTCCAATTTACACGCTGTACTTTACAGGAAATGTGATCAATCCTACCGAGAAAACGATTATAGGCGTTTTCACTCGAAGCGTGGCCATCGATTGAGCAGTTTGTTGGCTTTTATGAGCTCTTTTAGCACAGATTATCTACAGCTGTTACACTGATTGACAGCACTTAAGGTGCTGTGATGGCAAAGAGTGAATGGGATACTTTGAGCTAAAGGATATCGTTATATGTGTATTTTCCAAACCGGATCAATGTGGGGGCTTTTTAACAGTAAATCTTCTGAGAGTGCAACACCTGTGCAATTTCACATTCCTGTTCAATACGACACTGTCTTCTTGAACAGGAATGTAGAGCTTAACAAACCAACTAAGAGATCACACGTGTGATCAAAATAAATAGGGTGCATTTAGGTTTACTTGAGATTTTTCATCATATTAAGCCCAATTTTTGATGTGGTTTGGAGATACAGATATATTTAGGATGGCATTAGCACCTTTTCTGATGGGTGGTGAGTTTTAAAGATGACTCTTCACCTACAGATCAAACTGAACTAATTGTTTACAGTCTGGGAACAAAGTGAAAAAGCTATTTTCTATGCATAAAGAATTATCCATTTAAAGGATTTAAGGGAGTAAATAACTGGTTATTTAGGTTGCTAGTTATGTACTTTGTATTTTGTTCTTTTCTTGTGGAATTAAATACCTATTTGCACAAAAATGCAGAAACAGTGGGATCATCTGAACTGACATACTTTCCATGGACTGCAGTGTTTCTTCTGCCTGTTGCTTGTGGAGAAGCAGGAAAGTCCATTTGAGCCAGTGCTGTCTTTAAGCAAACAGCAGATAAACACACGCACACACACATACACACAATGGTTCTTTTATACTGCTCAGAGATTTAATTGAAGATGCCCATATGTTGACTGGGCCAGGTGTGTTTGAGTGTCTGTATGGGCTGATTTTAATGTATATGTGAGTCTTAATGAGGGAGTGTGCTGTATTATCTGAGGGCTCTTGTTCTTTCCTAAACTTTACGCTTAAATCAAACTTTCCTCTAATCAATCGCTTTCAATCAATTCAATCCAGGAGGAAACCTGTTCACTAAAACGACGCTGCTCCTTGTGAAATCGCAGAACAAAAGCTGTCTTCATGCTGAGCAGAGATGATTATCAGGCTGACACAGTTTGGGCCACCTGCCAGCACTACACTGTAAAAACTCACATTTCTTCCCCTCTCAGACGCGAGCGCTTAAGGCAGCGTTTAGGCATGTCTCTCTCCATGCACAAGCATCCCCAAACGTTAAAGCCGACCCATTTTTGTCATGCTGTCATGCGTCCGCCTCAGTGATTGGCAGCCTCAAGTGGTTGCAGATGAAAGCGGGCCCCCCATGCTAATGAATAGGCCCCTGATTGCAGAGCTGCTCGCTTGCTGAATTACAGCGTCGGCCGCCTAATGAGCAGATACACTGCAGTGCCCCTCGTCTCCACGTATTCACATTTCTCTCCTTCACGCTGATGAGCTCTCCCCTGCACAACAGTCAACAAAACCTCTGTGGAAGATTGCAACATGAGCCATCTTCATCAGCACCCTCCTCCTCGAGTTTTTTTTAGACTCTGCCATATGCTGGCAGGGTCTTAGAATTTTTTTTGTGAGTTATTTTTCCTGCTTCACTAGGTGATATTTTTTGATTGTACTGAAGACGCTATGCAAGGCAAGTGAATGGCTGATGAGTGTGATAATAGCTCAGTTCTAACACTTAAATAAAGAATGGATGGTTTTTTTTGTTTGTCTTTTTTACAATATGCTAAAAGGAATATGTCGTGAAGTATAGCTACTTAGAGGAAAATACAGTGTTCTACAGCCAAAATGCTTTTTGCCAAAATTGTTGGTTGGCTCTGGTTTTTATGATATATTACTAAGTCAGTAAGTCAATTCTTAATTGAAACCAGAAACAACTAAAAAACATTTTGGCCCCTAACGTTTAGCAAAAAATGGCCCACATGAGTGCAGGTAATTTTCAGATGGTCAATCTTCCTAAAGTATTTATTCAGTTTCAATGAAATTGGGCTCTTATGAACCTGAAACTGTATGAAGTATGAAATTGAATTGTCAAATTTCAAATGTTATCTCTATTTGACCTTTTGACCTCCTCTTTGACCTTGGATTTGATTTTCAGAAAATCGTCTTTCACAATATGCTGTTTAAAATACTGTAACTCATAGAACCTGCACCAGTGAAATGTACGTGGCATGGTTGTTGGTGCCAGACAGGCTGGTCTGAGTGTTTCAGAATCTGCTGATCTACTGGGATTTTCCCGCACAACCATCTCTAGGGCTTGTAGAGAATGGTCCAAAAAAGAGAAAATATCCAGTGAGAACTTTTCTGGGTGAAAATTATGCCAGAGGTCAGAGGAGAAAGTCCAGGCTGCTTCATAGTGATAGGAAGGTAATCAAGGCAGAAGAGCATCTCTGAATGAACAACATGTCGAACCTTGAAGCAGATGGATTGCAGCAGCAGAAGACTACATCGGGTCCCACTGCTGTCAGCTAAGAACAGAAAACTGAGACTGCAATATTGTGATCAGTAGAAGACTGGGAAATCATTGCCTGGTCTGATCAGTCTGAATTTCTGCTGTGATATAGTAGGGTCAGAATTCAGTGTAAACAACATGAAAGCATGGATACATCCTGTCTTGTATCAGCGGTTCAGGCTGCTGGTGCTGGTGTAATGGTGTGGTGGATATTTTCATGGCACACTTTAGTACCATTTCAGCATCATTTAAATACCACAGCCTACCTGAGCATTGTTGCTGACCATGTCCATCTCTTTATAATTACAGTGTACCCATCTTCTGATGGCTGCTTCCAGCAGGATAATGTGCCATGTCACAAAGCTCAAATCATCTTAAACTGGTTTTTTAACATGTCATTGAGTTCACTGTACTTAAATGGCCTCCACAGTCACCAGATCTCAATCCAAAAGAGCACCTTTGGGATGTGGTGTAACAGGAGATTCACATGCAGCCGACCAATCTGCAGCAACTGTGTGATGCTGTTGTGTCAATATGGACCAAAATCTCTGAGGAATGTTTCTAGCACCTTCTTGAATCTGAGCCGTGAAGAATTAAAGCAGTTCTGAAGGCAAAAGGGGGTCCAACCACTGGGTTGGACCCCCTTTTGCCTAGCAAGGTGTAACTAATGAAGTTCCCAGTGAGCATATAACCTTTGCATTTCCTTTATTGGTGTTAAATAATTAAATAAGTTTGGTTGTGGAGACATCCATTGGCAAACATGAAACCAAGTGATCTAACATATCTATGTTATTATATTCTGGGTAATTTCTCCATGTCACAACATCCCAACTAGACATATCTTGACTTAGTCTGGCAGACTGGGCTCTAAAAAATCCAGTACAGTTTTTTTTCTATTTCTCTTTTGATTTACTGCTACTGGCTAAGCCTTGTGTATTAGTTTGTAAAATGTGAAAAAAATATGTCCCCAGAGGTTTGTTAGGGTCTTCTTTGCTTCTTTGAACACTTCTTCTTAGTTAGAAAAAACTGCAGCGTCTCAGTGCATGTTAAAATAATTTTGCACAACTTGTTCAGTCATGTATCCCTAATATCTTAATCCATGTTTTTCTATCTTTCATGTAATTAATCATGTATTTATTAACTTTATTCCAGAAGAAGGAAATCATTTTTATCCAGTCAAAGTTAAAGGCAAGAGGTTGCTTTTCTGGCGCCCCTTATTCTGGAAGTAAAAATCCAATTAAATTTTTCCCACAGACAATCTAGTGTGACTCACAGTTGATGTCCATCCACAGCTTGGAACAGCATGAGACTCTCCCGGTTAAACCATCAGCCCAGCATATTAAAAGATCATTCTGGTTTATTTCAATCAGACGTATTTCCCATTAAGGCTGCTACTGTGCCTCTAAAAGTCCTTCTAACTTTGCTTCTCCTTCTCCACCATTCAGATCAGGGGTAATGAAGAGATGCAAGATAGGGCATCACAGCTTTGAGCTTTCATTAAGCTTGAAGAATTTTTAAAACTTTGTTTTTCAGTTTGACCCAATGTAAAGCAGAAGTTAGGTTCCTCATCAGCAAGAATACTCAGGTAGACTGGGGAGATTAAACCATGCTCAGAGGCCCAAAGTACTTCAAGAAAATATCCCCCACACCATTGCAGGCTTTCATGTTGTTTACGCCAAATTCTGATCCTACCATCCAAATGTTACAGCAGAAAGGAGACTCACCAGATAAGACAATGTTTTTTCAATCTTCTGTTGTCCAGTTTTGGTGAGCCCCTGTGAACTGTAGCTTCGGTTTCCTGTTCTTAGCTGACAGGAGTGGTGTGGAACCCAGTATGGTCTTCTGCTGCTGCAGCCCATCTGCTTCAAGGTTCCTTTAGAGATGCTTTTCTGCATACCTTGGTTGTAACAAGTGGTTATTTGTGTTACTCTTGCCTTCCTATTGGACGGAAGTATTCTGGCTATTCTCCTCTGGCATCATTTTTGCATGGAGAACTGCTACCCACTGAATATTTTCTCCTTTTTTAAACATTCTTTATAAACCCAGCCTTTGAACCATTTGAAGCCTTTATTACAGCTAGCGCCTACATTTTAGCATAGCAAGATTCAAACTTTGTTTTTATTATATTCACAGTTTATTTCCTTTAGAGAGCAGGTATCATGCTTAAACAGTTACTGTTAAGCTCATGTTTGCTTAAGCAGCTAATTAGCTATAGTTGAGAATAATCATGTAATTATTTTTTCTTTATTATTTTTCTTAATGTATTTATTTATTTTAAATCAGGCATTATTTTACTGTCATTACTGCCATCAAATCCATAGTGAGGAAAATAAGAGGACTGATTTTAGTCACCTTTGTCTGAAATCAAAGAGAAGTTGTTTAAACATTTACTGTGAATTTTTAGCTGTAAACTTTGTAATAATAGATACTAGACAGCCTTAGCGTAGCTAAAAGTGCTACAGAGTATTTAAGAGCCCTAATATGTTTTAAGAATTGATACTTGCGACAGTATTTAGGTTAGCTTTTATTTACCTGTGACCAGGGCTGCTTTTATTTTGGTCAGTATTGAGATCGTGATTATTTAATGCATTACTCTGACCTTTAAAACATATGTTTATTGAACTTCTGAAAATAATTGACTGAATGTAACTTTTGAATAATTTCACAGCCCTATCTGTAACCTTTTCTTAGCTTTTAGAGCTCTGTGTAATTCTTTTTATTTTATTTTATTTTCTCATGTTTTCCAGTCCTTCAGCCAAGTCTGTCAACCAAACAGCAATGACTTTGCTCTTCAGTTCAACAGCCACAGTAACACTGTTTATTTGCAGACGTCTCACTTCTAAATGTAATGTCATCAACCATCAACAATTTCAGCTCTTTTCAGTCTAAGGCTCTAAATTTGTCCCTCAAAACTGGACTATCTGAGGCTTCAGAGCTAGACCACGTCGACAAACTGCACGATGGTTAACACTACATGAGTGAGCATTTTTAGGTGAATCGTCCTTTCTTCAGGAAAACTGGACCACAGTGAATTTACTTTATGGCTTAGGGTGTTTTGTTTAAATATAGATACTGCACAGCCCTACCATTTAACCCTGGCTATAAAAGCTCTGCACAACTGTATTTGGTATCATGTTTCCAAACAAAGTCAAAACAAAGCAAAAGGAATTTATTTGGCTCTGGATTTTGGGCCGTTGCATAGTGCGCTGTAGAAATTCATAGAAATAAACAAAGAACCTTTTTTCGTGTGTAAACTATAACTCTTACAGTAGCACATGAGAGCAGGGGGCCTGACGAAAGGCAAGGAAATAGCTGAAACTTATGATTCACTTCACCCAGGCTGACGGCCAACCACGCACTATGCAAAAATAAACACAGGACTCCACAGCAGGTTCCCAGATAGTGTTTACTTTGGGGAAACGACAACTGCTTTTGAAACATCACTGCACTTAAGTTTGCTGGAGCAAAATCTCAATCAATCTCCTGAGACATGCTGAAGGCTGATGCCTCCATGTTGTGTGTCATGTACAGACGGTGGCACTAAAGTACACCTGAAGAATGAGAATGCTGGGGAATTACTGCATTTTATCCTCTCAGATGATGAACTAGCTGAGATTTGCTGATTCTGTATACTATTTAGTTTCCTCACATTCCCACAGACACATTCAAACAATTCAAATATCCTGTAATTCAGTCCTGGGCAGACATTAAATACATAGAAAATAAAGAGGAAGTCACTGTAGTGTATTACAGGAAAGATCTAAAAGTTTTTATCTCTCCACTCAACCATTTTAGACCCATGTCAGTTATGTGGAGAATGGCCGCTGCTGCTGATGGGTGTTAAAATGTTATTATTAGAGCAGTGATTCCCAAAGTGTGGGCTGCTGGTCCCTAGTGGGGCATAAAGGTACTGCATGTGGGTTGCAAGAAGTCATTCACAATTAAAAAATAAAATAAATAAATTTTGGTGGGTGCCAGGTAATTTCTGGACTTTAACACAGGCCACAGTGATCAGTGGGCCTAATGCTGTCTACTCTCCTTTACAGACAAAACAAACTTTATGAAAGTACCCTCAGTACACTTATTTGTGTATCTTGCAGTAGTACACCAAAATCTTTGATCATATAAAGGCTACAACCTGCACCAGAACCAACGATTTACCAGTCTCACGATATTAGCCTGTTACAGATACAGGAAAAAAGAACATGAAAAAAAGATGTTTGTTTTCTATTCAGTTTGAGCTGATGTCGTGCTAGAATGAGATGCCTGCTAAGTCTAAACCCATTTCTTAAGTTGTCCTTATTCCAGCTCATGGGACATCAAAGGCATGAGGACAACATGTGCAATCAGTTTACTTTATACATTACAAGTTAAGAAGAAAAGTTCTTCTTTAGTTTTTCAGTACTGTAAGCTACACAGAAACAACAGGTAAATCATGAGCCTCATCAAAAGATCTTGATATAAAGATATTGCACTGTGGAAAAGTCTTGAGCCATCCCTCACTTTTTTATATTTTGATGGGAAAAAGGGAAATACGGGCAGTGATTTATTGAAACATGTGCAAACAAACATAGAAACACAGCACATGAGGCCAAAACAGAGTTTGTGCAAGCTTGAAAGTCAATATTTGGTATGCCCCCCTTTATGAACACTCCTAAGTAAGCATTTTAAGTAGTTTCTTTAAGTAGTCTTCGGGAATAGTTCTCCAGGCTTCTTGAAGGACATTCAAAGCTCTTCTTTGGATGTTGGCTGCCTTTTGTTCCATTTTCTGTCAAGATGATCCCACACTGCTTGGGAGGCCAATCCATGACTGATAGTGTTGTATTGTGTGTTTTTCCATCCAGATAGAAAAACACACGGCAGTGTGTTTGAGATCTTTGTCATGCTGAAAAATGAAGCAGCTGCTAATCAGATGCTTTTCAGATGGTATTGCATGGTGGATCAAAATCTCAATATACTTTTCTGTGTTCATAAGTCCATCAATTTTGATAAGATCCCCAACACCACTGGCTGAAATGCAGCCCCAAACCATGACAGAGCCTCCACCATGTTTTACAGATGGCTGTAGACACTCACTGTTGGACTTCTCTCCTTACTCCATACATTGTGACAATGATTTGAACCAAAAAATTCAAATTTGGATTCATCACTCCACAAGACCTGTTGTGGCATACTGGCATACCTCAGTCCTGAAGTGAAGGGCGCGATGCGTCTCTTAGGACCTGTGTCAGGAATTTGCTAGTTTTTCCTATTCCTTAAGGATGTGACTTTCAGAGACTGTTCATCTGCTGTAGATAGTTTTTTTTAGGCCCGTCACTTCTTCTTTTGTCCTCCACTTGTCCACAATAGCATTTTGGGAATCACCTTGTTGGTGCAAAAATACAATTTTACATCTGTCAAACTGTGTTATCTTTTGCATTTTTCATAGATTCAGTGAAAGAAAAAGGAACAAATTATGTGTATGTAACAACGTGCCCAAAGATACAATTTCAGATTGGTTCTTTGCTAAGTTGTCTGTGATTCATAAGTCAGTGTTAAGTGGCTTAACAAACAAACAAATGAACAAAAAACATTCCTCTGAAAATTGTCAAGTAAAAGGCTTGGACTGAAAATTAGTGAAAAAGCAGCCAATGTCCAAATAAAAACTTTGAAAGACCTTCAGAAAGCCCAGAGAATTATTGCTCAAGGCCAATTTTAAAAATTACAAGAAAGTCTGGAGCAAAATATAAAGAAATGAGGAGTGGCTCAAGAGTTTTGCAATTTACTGTAAAGTGCAAAACTCTTGAGCCACTATTCTACTCTTTATATTACTACCGCTACTCTTTCTATATCTTTTCTAATCTGTCACGTCTGTTGAATAATTTCATCATTCAAGTATTTTGTGTCTCAAAATTTTAGCATTAAAAAGGCTTGAGTTCTATGCTGTAGTATATGTTTTCAGCCACATGGTGGCTGTGTATCCTCGCTATATCTTGCTTTAGTCCTTGTGAGAATCCGTTTTATGGCTTCATTTGCTTTTGTCTAAGGAACAAAGATCCCGCACAGACAAGAGAAAGATATGACGAATATCTGCACATGTATTTTTACAACACATACTGTATGCATCTAGTTGTATTGCATTAGGATGTAGACATAGTGATACAGACACAGTTGTCCTGCAGTTAATACCACCTGTATTTTAATTATACATTTGTTGATTTATTGTGGGCTGAGCTGGACAGCTTTAAGAGATTAATGTTACTGTGTCTGCAGCCTGTAGGAGCAGGTGATAGGTGGCTTTTATATTCAGATTAGAAACGGTACAAAACAAAGTTTCCATCGCGAGCTGTCCCAGAATGTAACCAGCCAATGCAGAGGAGAGCTGAGTGGGGTTGGGTGCAGTGAAATGTAATTCATACAGCACTAAATCAGGTCACCGTCACTGAGAGATCTGATCTTCTTAGTATAATAAAGCCCAAAGAAATCAAAAGTCATACATGTTTTCAACAGTAACAGGGGATTATATGCGCTAAGACAGAAATACAGGGCTGAGACACAATTCACCTTTAGAAAATATGCATGTGCGTGTATGTGTGTGTGCATGTGTGAATATAAGCCAGGTTTCCAGTTCAGCCAGACCTACGCCCTGCATTTCTTTTGTATTTCTCAGGGGTCTTCACTTTCTTTTCATTCTGTGTCTTCATTGTTCGCGCTTCCTCTCGTTTCTCCCCAACCTGCCTGGCCGTCCTCAGGTGAAGCTGCCTTCTCACATCGCTCTGAAGGCATTGTGTCCGTGCTCAATACAACCACTGTGGAAAGAGACAGGTCAGGTGAAAATCTGAGGAGGCTATTGTGAGGACAAATATAGCAGTAAAGGCCAAATTGCCTGCTGGGTAGGACTGGTTTGTTGTTATGTAACATTATAGAGTAAATAAAACTTTTTTTTTTCCCATTTTAACATTTTATTCTAGCATCTCCATCTTAGATATACTGATAATACCTTCAAAGAGCAAGGTTAAACTATACTGAGTAACAGTACATTGTAATGCTTTTAATCAACAAAAGTCCAAAAAAATTTCCATTTTTAACTTCCAGCCACGTGAATTTCCTCAAATGAAAGGAGACATTGATTTAGTTTTACTCACGCGCACCTCTGTATTTTTCTTCAATCTACCATAAGGTGTCATGTTGCATCTTCTTCTTTGTTGCCGTGGGATTGGTTACATGAGTGGCTCCTCCCCAGCAAGGACAGCTGATCCTCTGCAGCCGGACTCACCTGTGAAAGCTGCTCCAGCAACAACAGTCACTCTCAACATCAGCGGTAAAATCCTGACCTACTGAAGAACTGAGCTTGAAGGTAAGTACTGTTTCGGTCTTTTTCCACTGTTCCTATTCATCAAATTACAGTTATAAGTAACTGAATAAGGAATAAAGTTTTCTGGAAAAAGATTTAAAGCTCCCAGAGACTTGAAATTTACTAGATCCTCATTATTATTATTCTTAAATAACTCACTGACCAGGAAAGAAAAATGATGCTTTGTATCCAGCACTTGTATTTCAAACACAATGCTTTTTTAGTAGTTTTTTTTTTTTTTTTTTAAAACATGAAAAAAGACTACAGAGTGATTCATAACAACAGAAGATGTCAAAATGATTTGCAAAACAGCTGTGAAGGGTGCTGGAACAGCTACCAAAGAAATAAGTAAAGCAACAAACAGACCTCTGAAGTTTTTATAAAAAGTCAAGCTGCTTCCTGCCTTTTAACAGGTATGTGTGTAAGCAGATTATGCCAGTCTTACACCAAGTGACTTTTTAAGGTTTGTATGATTTGGAGAACAAAGTATGACAGATGTGGCCACAGATTTCTTCTGTTTGTGCTTTGTTAATAATCTCAAAAGGAAACTAGTTATAGTCTTGCAAATAGTAACCCTGCAAGATCCCCATTCTTTGAAGAATATTATAGCCTAATACATACCCATTCGTATCATTAGATGTGAGAGGATGCCACGACTTTTAGCCCTTTCACAATATTCTGGTGTATGATAGGCATGAACAGACCTGCAGCTGTGTTTTTGTCTTTCGTGTTGACACAAAATGTATGTAACTATCTGTGTAGTGAACACCATGGCCTCCACCCTCTCTGTGCGCTCGGTGCGTCAGCCCTCCTTCTCCAACATCTCTGTGAGGGACAGTGGACGCAGTTTTCGCACCAAACCCGCCGTCTCCAATCTTCCCTCCATTGGCACACTCTCTCTGTCGCGCTCCCTCTCTGTGGGCAATGGCCTCAACGTGCTGGGCTCCAGCCTCTCCTTCAACGGCCTTAGTGTCAGCGTCAGCGAGAAGGAGACCATGCAGGGCCTGAACGACCGGCTAGCCAACTACTTGGACAAGGTGCGGTCACTGGAGAAGTCCAATTCTGAACTGGAGGTGAAGATCAAGCAGCTCATGCTGGAGAAAGCTCCAAAAGGGCACGACATCGAGGGGATGATGGCACAGGCCCATGCCATTGGGCAGGAGGTCAGTGTCCAGTGCTTTAGACTTTAGAGTTCATTTTAAGACTTTATTACAGGGAGCATTTGACTGCAGTGAGTCTTAGAGTACTTTCTTGTCTTGAGACATTTTTTTGGCTTTTCACATTTGTGCCTGATATCTTGTTGTGAATTCATTAATTTAAAGTATAGTTTTGGTAGAAGAACTCAGATTGATGACATTAATCTTTAACGTATGTGCTTCAAATGTGATCAGGGAGAGAGAGGTCTGGGCTTCTCTGCTTGGGCTGCTGCCACTGCAACCTGGCCCTGGTTAAGCGGAAGAAAATGGATGGATGGATGGATAGACACATTATAATAACTACACATGATTTTAACTTGCTGTGAATTGTGTTCTTCCACTCAGGTGAGAAAGAAGACGCTGGAGAATGCCCGTATCATGCTGGAGATTGATAATGCAAAGCTGGCAGCCGATGACTTCAGGGTCAAGTGAGTGTCACACTGAGGTCTTTTACTTGGCTGTGAGTGTTCACATGGGAGTGTCAGACTGCAAAACTGTGTGAATAAATGACCTTTCTGTCAGGCTGCGAAATAAGATCTCCATTCCCACGGTGCTCAGGCACTGAACAACGGAGAAGTCAGTTAGTGGAGGATGTGAATGACAGTGCAGGTCAGAAAGATAGTCGTCCTCTTCCGGAGATTCTGCAGTTGGCAAGGTGAAGCTGAAGGTGGTAGGGTCAGGATATACTCACTGCTGGTGTTTCTCACAGTGTGTTGATGGTATGTTCTGTGGCCTGATGTGAAGGAGTAATACGTCAGTTAACAGTGATTCATGATATTTACAGCAAAGTGAATGTGGACCTTAGTAGCACAGAGCTTTGCAGGAGTTTGCATGCTATTTTTCACATTTGTGTATTAATTCTGAGATTTCCTGAGTGGTTTTAGTGAATCAAATTAGCAGAGGAGACATTGATTAGCTCCAGCTGTCTGTATCAGGACACCTGTTAATTAAAGTGTCCACACCCCTAATCCCAGTATCCAGATAGGTGAGTTACCAGGCTGTAAATATGCTTTTTAATGCTGTAAAACTGGGCTAGTGTCCTCTTGGGGTACTTGAGGAAAAATGAAAACAACGTGGAAGCGCCACATCTGCTACTTGTTTAAAAGTCATTTTCTTTATGCAGAAGCGGGAATACCTTTGATCTACAGGTACAGAAAGACTGTATTAAATGACCTGCAAAGTTTTTCAGATGTCATGATATTAATGTACACAAAAGGTACACACCTAGACTAATATTGCACATGTTTGCTGATGACATCCTGTTCTCTTAAGCTGAACTTTGGAGAATTTAGGGAGAATCAGGTTGGGATATTTTCCACAGAAGTCTCACACATACAGACAGCAGGAACCAGCCTGCTTCAGACACATTCACACAACTGGAATTACTCCATGCACTATAGGTAAGGAGCTTACCTGAATAAAGGGTGCAGGAGGCAGCACACTTGCTCACAGTGAATGCATCAGAATATTAGCTTTACTATTTTCACATCTGTGCAATTCAACATCACACGGACACTGAAATAAGGAGCTAGCAGTTTAAAGGTACTTTTTGAAATTACCCTCTGCAAACTACCCACCCCCACCCCACCAGTTTTTTCAGATGTATGCTTCTGCTCTTTTAATTCTTGCTCTTTTTTATTTTAGCTACCCCCATTTCCTCAAGAGGTTTTGCCTTTTCCTAGACTGCCATTGTAAACAACAATGTTTTTCTTAATGACTTATCTGGCTGACTTGCCACACCATCTTGTGGTATAAATGGGTCTTTTGGACATGAAGTCACAGCAGTCCAATCTAACTACATCAGACATTTGTATTCTTACATGCAGGGCTACAGTGCACATGTGAAAGATGATTTATTTGATTTAATTTAATCCTTCATCCTCTTTGTTTTTATCTGCAGATGGGAGGCGGAGGCCACCCTGTGCCAGTCAGTAGAGAGGGACTGTCAGGCTCTGAAGAGAGCAAAGTCGGACCATGACCAGATCATCGCCACTCTGCGAGGAGACCTAGACAGCCTGAAGGAGGAGCTCTACTTTCTCAAGAAGAATCATGAGGAGGTGAGACTGCTGTCAAAATGAAGGTTACATCAGATTAAGCAGTGTTTACTTATCAGTGAAGTCAGTTTAGCTCTAATCAGATATAATCTTCTTTACCTTGATGCAAGTAATTCAGCATCACAAATGAAACAAGTCCATTTACACCAGATCTCTGCCATATCAGTTTGTGTTTTCCCCCACAAGGTTTAAACAGTGTTCAGTGTCTGAAATATGATAATGTTAAGTACAGGGACACACCCTTCATCTTTGTAACAAGAGCGCTTCAAGATAGCAAGACAACTCCAATGTACACAAAGCAGGAGTGTTTGAACCCAGTCAGCAACACAGTCTCTGTGTGTTTAGACAGTCAGGTGTGGTGTCCAGGATGTAGACTGGGGCTTGAAGGGCATTTTCATTTTGTTTTAAAATGTATGACATTAGATTGACTGTAATTATAGTGTTATAATAACTGAAGTCCAACACAACACATTTTTGTTATATTCTGAATTAAAAAACACAAATAATTTATAATTATTGCAGCAAGTAACAACGAAACCCAACATGTGTTTGATGCAGCTACCATTTAATCTGGTTTATAAATGTCACATAAATATCTCAGATAAATGTCTCAGAAATTGGTTTGTAACTTGTGAGCTTTATGAACAAAAAATAAGAAACCACTACAGATTTTTTAATTAATTGTGGGATACATTTTTTTTAAAAAGCTTATTAAAGCTTATTATATATGGCCAGTCCTCTGAAGATTATCATTCGGCACTAACAAGAATGTGTTTGCACTTAACGGAAGTGAAGAAAGTAGTGTAAAAGCCATTAGCCATAAGCTGTTAGGTTCAGTTTTTGTGTTACAAAAGCTGAACTGATTTTGTGGCATCAGTGCTGCACATGGAGCTGATGTTATTACAGGGGTAGCAGCTACTTAACTATGATGGAGACAGGGGTGTGGTTTTGGTGGTGCTGTGCACCAATTTAACAGCTATTCGAAGTTCACTGCTACATGGCATCTGCATCACAAAGTGCACAAAGGTTTTCACTAAAATCACACAGCTGTAAAACTATTCTGACAAAGTACATTTGAGTTTTAACTGAATCTAACCTACATCTGCCGTACTAACAGGTTAGCTCATTAAAAACCAACAGCAAATTAAGCAAAGTGATGATGCTAAAGCAGGTTTACCAGCTCTCACGCTGGTGGCGTGGGACAAACTTTGGCCTTCAGTCTCCCACTGTTGAAACACTCTCACACCAAATAAGAGGAAGCCTCAAAGCTCCTCCTTTATAAAAAAAACAAACAAAAAAAAACAGGCTCAGCAGGCTTTTTTCATCGGAACATCAGGCTTTTTCTAAATTTCACCACCAACACTGGTCCCTGAACATCACAGTTTACTAGCTTAAGCCACCAGAGGCACACTCAGACCTGTCAGAGGTTATAAATTATAAACTGCAAACAAAAAATGTCAACAATATTAGTGGTTTTCTTCTAAAACATCAGTCCTTTTAGCACATAACTTTTTTGAAGTAACAGATGGTACTGAATGTACTAAAATCACCATATTTTACTTGAGGTTAACTTTTGAATGCATGAAAAAAGTTATTGAAAAAGTTATTACAGGAAGTAAAAACTGTTTCATTTTTCATATGCGATTATTATTTAATGGGAAGTTGTTGGATTAGAAGGTGGCGAAGAAAGGTTTAAGTTGAGTTAAACACAAATTTTAACAACAAAGTAAAGTCCACATTGTTAGTGTACTATGTGTGAACTAACAGTAAGTTAAGTATCCAAGTCAGATGTTAGAAGCCACTGTGGCTCTTCAGCTGTGTTTTTCCATCAAAATATTTCTGTTATAACTGAGATTTACAGTAGAGTACATCTACAGTAAGATGTTGCACCATTAAATTGTTTTTCTTCTGTTCCTTCTTTGAATTATTGCAGGAAATGAACTCCCTGAAGGCTCGTCTGGCCAACGAGCAGGTGAACGTGGAGGTGGATGCAGTTCACGGTCCTGATCTAGGAGCCATCTTGGCTGAACTCAGGGTCCAGTATGAGGGTATCGCTCGCAAGAACAAGGAGGAGGCCGAGGCCTGGTACCTAAAGAAGGTATGCTACTGCAGACCTACAGCTCTTGTTATTTTGTCTTTTCTCCACAATATTAACTATCCTAGGATTGCCTTTTTTCATCTATACAGTATTGTTAAAATTAGAAACATCCTGTCTCAGAGTGATGCTGAAAAACTAGACCATGCATTGGTTACTTCTAGTCTGAACTATTGCCCTTTCTTGTTATCAGGTTGTTCTAAAATCTCCTTGAAAAGCTGTCAGTTGGTCCAAAATGTTGCAGTGAGTAGAGGGAGAGATCATATTTCTCCCTTATTTGTTCACTGGCTTCTTGTTAAACCCACAACTTAATTTAAAATCCTTTTTCTCACATAGAAAATCTTGAAGAGTCAGACCCCATACCATCTTAAAGACCTCAGTGTCTCATATTATCCCATCAGAGCACTTCACTCTCAGACTGCAGGCTTACTTGTGGTTCCCAGAGTCTTGTAGCCTTCAGCTACAAGGACCCTCTCCTGTGGAACCAACTCCCAAATTAGGTTCAGGAGACAGACACCCTCTCTACTTTTAAGATTAGGCTTCAATCTTTCCTTTTTGATAAAGCTTAGAGCTGGATCAGGTTAACCTGAACCATTTCTTAGTTATCCAGCTCAGGCTGTTAGAAGACATCAAGTATTTCTCCTCCCATCACCTCTTTTCATTCATCATGCATTTTTATGCTACTATATTAACTTTTGCATCTTTTCTCTTTTCTTTCCCGTCACCCCCAAGACCGTTGCGGCAGATGGCTGTCCCTCCCTGATCCTGATTCTGGTCTCTTCCTGTTAAAAGGAAGTTCTTCCTCCCCACTGTTCCCAAATGCTTGCTTACAGGGGATCGTATGATTTTTGGGGTTCCCTATTCAATGTTGTACACCAGGGGTGTCAAACATACGGCCCGCGGGCCACATCCGGCCCGCGATACAATTATATCCGGCCCGCGAGATAATTTCATATGTCAGTTATTAATACTATTGATATATGGGAGCCGAATCTTTAGCAGCTCCTGCTCAACCCTGCAAGCAGGCAGGGACGGGACTTTATATTGATGGGCACACCATGAGCCAATCACATGCAAAAACAGACTAGGATCATACCATTATGTGAAAGAAGGAAGGGGGCAGACATTCCGAAGACAGCGAGTGTAGTGGTACAGGCCAGGTACACAGAGAGACAGAGAGCCGGATTGAAATTGAAGAATGTTGGGAAAAAGTGAAGAAACTATCGAAAATGTAAAATGAGCAGCATCTGGCTGCATTTCAGTGATACTGGAAACTGCAAAGCTGAGTGCAGAATCTGTAAAATTAGGAGCAGCTAAAATGATACCCGTTTTTATTTTCAGCCATTTTCCATTGTGGAGGACAAAAGGTTTCAAACTTTTGTCCAGGCCTTAAACCTCATGTATGTTCTCCTATTAGTAGTAAATGCATGAAAATAAGGCTTTTATGAAAACACTGAATAAAAAATTGCTTCCTTGAAAAAGACAAAATTTACAGTTCAGTATTGAATATTACATAAAATAAACTATATACAAAGTGTGTTTGAATGGCAGAGATGCAGAAACGTGCGCATGTACCACAGAGCCATGGCTCAGTGTCTGAGAGTCTAAATGAGTCTCACAGGCCTGAATGTGCGCTTGAAGCCATTTAATGTTC
>VUQS01003288.1:0-10557 GCA_015108495.1 Heterochromis multidens
TGTTGTTTGTTCTTTCATATGCAGCTACTGTGCTGCATTTCCTGTTTACACATTCACTCATACATTCATAAAAAGAAACCAAGGCAACTACAAGGGGCCTGTGAGTTGACTAGGTTAGGGTGACAGTCTCATAGTACCTCCTTTTGTACACCTGAGTTTAGATATGGTTGGAAAAGAAAATCGTAGTTAAAAAAAAACCACAGCTCATCTTCTCTTCTTCACAGTCCTGTCAGTAGCTGCAGTATCCTGCCCTACAATCAATGGACAAGATAGGAAACATTGTGTTCAGTGGTCAATAATCCATCCTTTTATAATCTGACTGCTCATGTAGAAGAAGGCTGTCCAGTGTTCTTGAAGGCAATGCCCCCTGTGTTTGACAGGTTGACAGTGGTTAAAAGGTGTGCCCCTTCTGCAGGAGGTTTAAAGTTCAAATGCTCACGCTGGAAAGCAAGCATGCTACTGAAGTGTCCTTGAGCAAGTCAGCGAATCCCTAAGAATTTCACAGCTATTCTGTAAGTGACCCCCTATAAGCTCTTGTAGAGGAGGGCACATGAGAAAAAGAATTGTTCTCCAAGGCTCATTAACATTTCACATTATAATTCGACTTTGTAGTACCAGCTGCCTGGCTGGATTTTTAAGTCCACTGCTGGGCAAAACTTTAGTACAGTGGTACAATATCAGTAAGAGATATATGTGGAAAAAGTGTCCCCTCTTCTCAGAAGTGGTTTGGCTCACTCCTTTGTCCAGATGTTTGTTGAAATCATCTCTGAAAGGAGAACAACAACAATTAGTTAAACAATGCCTTTCTGGCAGCATTTATCATGCTGTTATAAAGAGAAACCTAAAATACAATATGATAAAGACATGATGGTAAAATAAGTGATTGCTAGAGACAAGTTTTAACAATTTATATAATGTGTTTATACTCACTTTAATCACAAGGTATCACAATCCCTGTTTACTGCCAAGGCTGCTTGGAGCAGCCATCATCTGTTGTCTGTAAATAAATAAGAACAATGACTGTTTTTAGCCCTTGCGGTCAGAGTTAGGATAATAAGAATCTATAAGCATAATGTTGCTTTGTAAAGACATTACTGTTAGAGTTAAACACCACCAGTGTGATCATCTTGACTCTGCAAATCAGTTTTCTCCTTCATTATACGGTTATTCATTGTAGTAGTTAAACTCTCTCCCTCATATGCAAGTCAATATTCAAATACATATTGACAGTATAAACTATGTAAGTATTTACCCTGGATGGATGAAGCGTTCTGGTCCCATGCCTCCCTGCTGAATCATCATGCCCTGAAAGTGCCCCCCAGGTCGAGGGTGTCTGTACATGGCCATGCGTGTCTGGCCGGGGGAATAAGGAAGCTGCTGGGGCCTCTGCAGAGCTTCCATCAGGTGTGAGTGGGGTCTTTGAGCAGCATAGTGTCGTGGATCAGGGTATGGCTGGCCAGGGTAAGGGGCTCCATTTCCAAGTCCTCGGGCCTGAGACATCATATGATGGACAACACCTTGCTGCATTCCTGGGTGTAAGGCTCGGGGGTCATACATGAAGCTGGATGTCATATGTGCAGAAGAGGCAGGTGGATGCTGCATGCTACGACGTTGAGCAGCAGCATTATGGCTGTCAAGGTCCAGAATTTCTTTAGGGCTTTCGGGTTGCTCTGAGCCCTCGTTATGGGCCCGCTTTGCTGGACTGCCATCAACGCTGCTCCCTCCACCATCCTGCTGGTTTTCACACTTCCCTTCCTCTATACCTCCAGGATGAGGCCCTACTTCAGGCAGTGGGCCTGGGGAAACCAAACTTGTACCACTGGAGCCTTCAGACCCCAGTGGTGACACACTATTCTCCTTCAGCTGATCATTAGCTCTGGCACTGGCTACAGGTAGGTAGGCATTGTGTGGCATTGCCTGGTGAGGCTGATAATGAGGCCGATGCCACTCCTCTGGAGGGTAACCCCCTCTACCATTGGATTGGTTATGGGCCTGAGCTTGGGGATGGGGCTGGGCATAGTAGGTCTGCTGCTGGTACTGATGAGGTGGGTACATACTGCCATGACCATGAGGGTGCTGTTGGCCTGGCATGTGGTAAGAGTAGGTTGTCCCTCCCTGCTGCTGGTAGTTGGTGTTAGGAGCAAGATTGTGGAGGGCATTAATGGACTGGTTGTGATATGCGTGGTGAGTAGATGCAGGTATGGGCCTACTCATGTTTGCCCTGTTGTAGTGTGGAAGTGGGGGGTTCCCCATGCCATATGTACTCATAGCTCCATTTTCCAGGCCCTGAGAGTGAGGGGGCGCGGCTGGATTGTGTCCATTTGGTGGCCCACTTGGAGCCTGTATACCCACATTACTACCCACCAGCTGGGTTTGATGGTGATTGGGACTAAAAGCTGGGTGTTTATAAACACTACCTGGCGGCCCAGATGTCATCCTGGTGTGCTGTGGAGACATGGTAGTGCCTCTTGTGTCCAGCCTCGTTGTAGGCTCACTGGGTCTTTGATCTCCATGATCTGCTGGGCTGGGCTGAGAGGGTAATAGAGGGGCAGGATGACTGGGTGGCAAAGAGGTGAGAGGGGCTGGGTGTGGGGGTCCAGGCTGGGCTCCTTGAGTAGCACGCTGTGGCATCCCATGCATGGAACTGTTTTGTGTAGTGCAGTGTGGTGAGATGCTTTGGGGGACATGAGAAGTTAGCAGAGATTTATGTTGCTGTGTATTCTGGTTCAGTGGCTGGGGAGAGCTCTGAGGGTGGCTTTGAGGAGAGGTACTACTTGCTTGAGGTTGCTCATGTTTTTGGATGTTTTGCTGGGGTTTGCTTTCCTGATGTACATTCTCTGTGAGTTTTAAGTTCTCTGGCATTTGATGATTGGTATTCTGAGCTGCTGCAACAACCAATGGTGGGAAGTTCTGGGGAAGAAGTGCAGGGCTTGGAGCATTTGGCTGTGGACTGTTTGGTGTATGCTGTGGAGGATTGGATGGAGCGGGATCAGTGTTACTTGAGTTGGAATGGGATGAAACAGGAGTGGTTCTATTACTTTCAGTGGGACTTTCACTGGCAGAGTGTCCTTGGCCATCTAACTGGCTCTCAGTTGAACTCTGTGTGACTGCTGGTCCTGAAGGATTCTCTTCTGATCTGGCCAAGGATGGGGCTCTCTCCATTCTATCCACCAGCCCACAGTAATGTCCTGTGGGGCTAGGGTTGGATGGGTTCTCTTGGTTAACTGGAAACATGTTTTTGTGTGATGGAGCTTCATCGGAAATATTGTTGGCAGCCATCTTGTTCTCCAATGTTGTGCCTGTTAATGTACAGAAAAAATGGAAATCAGTTAGACTGATTTACTATGTTACAAGTACATTAGATTACTCTAATTTATGCTGCTTTTACAAAAGAATTACAATGAAAAAAAATGTTTTTAAATGCTCTGTTTCATTTCTCACAATTAGAATATAGAAACATTTGAAAGCTTGTCCGTGAGGCTGAACTGATGACATGCAATCTGTTTTGTACCTTCAAAGAAATCAGCAATAATGTAACCAAACTAATGAATATTCAATTTGCCACTTACTGTGAGAAATAATTAAAGTCAAATTATAAGAAACACTTGACAGAAAGGAAAGACAGAAGATGGGGGCTGTGCTGATTAACAAATGAGACATTAGAGTCTAGTGTTCCATCATGCAGACTGGTGAAACTCTGCAAGAGAAGGTCAGGTCTACCTTTGGGGTGCAAGTCTGTCTGTTGGGAAGGCTGTCTATCTGGGCCTTTGTCTCTAGCAGGATGCAGCAGCTGAACCTCAGGGGCAGGGGGAGGCTGTTGAGAGGCGTGAGTTGGGATGCTGCCAATTCTTGATGGGGGCCCAGGCTGCTGAAAGTTGCCTATGTGCTGATGAGGGGCACCAGCAGGAGGTCCAGAAGAGGCTGACAGCTGCTGCAAGGCCAGCATCTCTGGGCTTTCCAGCATGGAAGCCAAGCGTGTCCTGCCAGAGGAGTCTGAGTGGGGCAGAGTGGGACGTGCAGACATGAGGCCCGGGGAGCTAGCCGCTGCATTCATTTGATACTGGGCATTGGAAGGATGGTTGGGGTATCCAGCAGCTTCCGGCCATGGTTTATGACCCACCGGAGGGGGGATTCCACCATAATTAAAAGTGTGCTGGTTCACCATGTTTGGATCTTGAACAGACATGCCACTGGGCTTCTCCTGGCCCTGTTGATTCATACCAGTCCACATGGTAGCAAGCCCCATGCCAGCAGGTCTCAAGCCTGGGTAGTTGTGCTGAGGTGTTCCCTCTAGCCCTGAGAACCTGTTGCCCATAGGATGCACGGTGTGGCCCTCTGGACGGTGGTGGGATGGGTATATGCTGGCTTCAGGGGGAGGTCCGGGCTGTAAGGCCATGGGACGTGGGCCCAAGCATGGGCCATGAGTCGGACCCATGTAGGAGTGCTGCTGCGGAGGCTGCTGGTGGTTTGGGTCTGGGCCCATTGGATACCTAGGACCCATATGGTGTGCCTCAATCATGCGGTGCTTGGGAAAACAAGGAAAATAAAATATCAAATTTCTGGTTTTGTCTGTTATAGCATCAAGCATCAAGATACAAAAGTACCCCTGCCACACAAAAACCACACATACACACAATGAAGTGGTTGTTTATTGGAAATAAATTTATAAACATGTAATAGGTCAAGCATACCTGTATGTTAAAGTTGTGTGGCAACTGGTTAAGGTTGGGGTCTCTATGTCTGGAAATGTGAACTGGGTAGGCAAAGCGTGGGTCCATAGCCATTCTTTGGGCATACATGTGTGGGCCATGAGGACCAGGGGGGCCAGGAGGCTGAAGGAGCTGGTAAGATAACAAAAGAATTCATTATATTTTTTTCCCCTTACACTTCAGACAGAAATAAAAATGTTGATGACATGATGGATAAACTACAAAATAAGTACAATCTGTTTTTTGAAAACACTAGAAAAATAAAAAACAAGAAAAGTTACACTGTGAATACCTGTTGCCCTGGGTGGTACAAGCCCCTGATTTCTCCTTCACGGACATGCTGCTGGCTTGGAGGCAGGCTGTGGGGATGAGGGGGTCCATTACCCCAATGAGGAGGATGAGGCGGTTGTGCCAGCTTGGCGTCCTCCTCCCAAGGTGCGCTACTTTTGCCCCTTTGTGAGTTTCGCTTACGTTGTACTTGCTCAGTTGCCCTGATCAAACTTTCAGGTCCTAAATGTTTACTGTTACGGTTGCGTTTTTTGTCCTTGCGCTCCTTGTCTTCTCGGCTGATGTGGAACTCCTCATCTGTATCGCCATCCTCTGATGGAAAGTGTTTTAATAAGGCTCGGCTAAAACAACGTTCCAAAGACTCTGCCATGATAGTGTATTCTGGGGACAGACATATCAACATCGGCTATTCTTTTATGATAAAACACAGAGAAGCTTTTACATAAAAGCACATCATCTTCACCTAATTATCACACAGAGATAAATCACATGCCTACAGCATCTACTCATGCACACTCAAACAATAACTTTTCATGTAAATGCACAGTCACTCCCACAAATTGCAGACCACAAAGTGTGCCATATACCCACAGAACACAAAAATGCTGCCATGTCCTGACCCAGTGCTAACCAGCTGACCAAGTCAGAGGGCGCAGTTTGACCCCTGCTCCTCCAACCCCTTCCTTCTCCTCTTGCCCCACCCTGGGCCTCCTCACCACTCACCTCCCCCCTATCCCTGGGGAGAGTATTCAGTTGGATGGATGGCTCCAGACAGGGGGCTTAGGGGCTGGAATGTTTCTCTGGCACTGCAGGACTTGAATCCCCCAGAGCACTCAAGCACAACTCAATCACTCCCCATTAATCACTGTCAAGGCTGCCCTGGCCCCGGCCTCAACACAGTACTAAGCCCGGCCCCCTTTCTTTTGCGATCTCTCCCACTCTCACCCAGTGTCTCACCCCAGAAATGTACATATGAAGTTCTTTCTCAAAATGCATTCATATTGCAATGGATTTTGATGTCTTACACAGAGACAGAAAAAAAACCCCATTAGTTTAGAACAGGTATGTTTTTGTGAAACTGTTAATTTACCGCTGTCTTCTCCATTGTACTCGACACAGTTTTCAAACATCAGCTTCACGTCGGCAACAAACTCCTCCTTAGCAACATACTCCCCGTTATTGAGCTTCTTCTCAATAGTGGATAGGTCCATGGGAGTCTGAAATAATTAGAACAATGAAATTAAAGCAATTAAAATTCTCAAACAATAAATTGCTTGGGTATTAATGCATTAGTTAGAATGCAAACCACACTCATACAAACATGAAGCTAATGTCACACTATTTGTGTAAACAATAAGAGGATTATGTACCTGGATGATCTCATGATAATTGGGAGCGTAGGAGTCATCAACTGGCTCCAAGAAAGGCCAAGAATCTTTATGGGATTTCAGGGCTTCAAGCACTGAAGAACAGAGATTAGCATAGAACAGCGATTAGGAGAGACAATAATGCAGAGTGATTGTCCACACCAATATTTGGATTTTACAATGTCTATCTTTCCTACATTTAAACCCAACCCAGCTCTGGCATTTTAGGATACCTAAAAGTGATACATACTAATGAGTGGCTGACTTGCTTCTAGAAGAATTTTGGTTTTAGTAGTGAAAGGAAAAATGTACGATTTTTGGAAACAATCCCGCAGACCCCCACATTAGTTCCAATAACTCACAAAATCTAAACCCACAGTATAACTAAGCTCACATGCAGTTTGTGGTTTATTCCTGCTTGTGTGGATGCTCCTTTGCCATTGCAACGGCTTCCTATGGTGATGAATAATGCACATGAATAATGCATTCTGTACCACAATTAATATGTTGTCTTAAACCTTAAAACTGCTGACAACTGAAGCCCGACAACAGCAGCGTTCTCCAACAGGACATTGCAAAAACTGCTCGGGTACAGTTCAAGGAACGCAAACTCCCCAGATCCTGGAATAAGCTAGATCCCGGGAGGTCTCACCTCGGATCCACTGCTAAAGCTCCAGTGCCAGACACCACAAGGGGCATAGACACAAAACCTTTTTGGTTTTGTGTCTATGCCCTGAACTGTCAGAGCCATTCTGGTTCCACAAAGACCACCCGTTACTTGTATGTTGCTTTGAGTCAACCCAGGCAAAGAAACCCCTGGTCTTACTTTCTGTCATAGCTGTTCTTCTTTTTAGGTACTTTCTATAAGCAACCTACTTCTGCTTCCTGTTTATACTACCACACACCTACCCAGTTTACATGAATTGTCATGTACAGACATGTTAGTAGAAATGGAGATCATTTCAGAATCTGACAAATGTTCGTCTGGTAAATGAAAACATATTAGCAACAGGCTTCAGTAACAATTCTGCAGACATACCTTTATAAAGAGCAGTGTAGTCATCATCAATTTCGTAGCTGAAATGTCAAACACACGGCATGTTAGAGAAGAAAAAAAGGCAGTCGTGAGTCATTGAAGTAGAAAGTGAATCTGAAGCCAAATGTGAACAGCCTCCTACAATTCTTTATTCTTGCGTGCTCTGTGGACGGGAGAGGATGGCTCTAGATTCAGGAGTTCAGGTGGCAGTTCTTTTCCTTGAGACAGCAGCCAGGCCTTTTCTTCTCGCATCTTCCGCCTTTTTGCACGCTCTGACAGAAAATAATGAACGCAGGGGACAATTGGAAGCACATATAATTAAAAGACACCAGTCTCAGAGTGCAGGCAAACAATATTTGATTGCTTATTCAGACCCTACAGTTACAGTATAAATTGCTGTCTATTGAGACTGTCAGGAGAGTCAATGAAAACCAGACCTCAGATGTCAGACACAGCAGCAGCTCAGATAAGTGGAAGGGGAACGATTCATCGGCCATCTTTTCTTAGGCCAAGTTGATCAAAAGAGCAGAACAGAGCACAGAGTGCGCATATGCATAACCGCTTTATCTTTCAACATGAAAGGCACAGAGGCCTGGCAGCCCCCCTGCCGTTTGGATTAAAGATGTTTGAAGGAGGATTCCACATATGCAGTACACATAGAGTGTAGGCCAGGTCCTGCTGCTCATCTATAATACAATAATGAGGCTTCTCTACTGAAGCACAATCATCAGTTTATTAACCCTTGACAGATGACATCAGAGAAAAAGAGAAGTGATCCTGTGATTAAAGGCCCTGAGCATTCCCTTTCACAGTGTCTGTGTACTATACATAAATCTCAAAGCTTCAAATGCTGCTATGCTACTGCAGATTTTTCAGCCACTAAGAGCCAAAGCACAGCAATGAAGAGGTGAAAGCCTATGTGTGGAGTGCCCTTCATAATACATTCTGCCCTTGACAGAGCCTCCTACCTGCTGCTGACAGATGACTGATGAGAGAATGTGAAATTACTGCTGCTTCTTGATATCTGACAACTTTCTGCACATACCCCCATGTTTATAACAATTTAGATTTCAAAATACAGGTATTTTTGGCACAAACACCAGCTTAACCGTGTGCTATTTGTATTCCATTTATTTAGGTAACCATCTTACCCTCCACAGCTTTGATCTTCTCCAGCTTCTCCCTCTGCCGCTCTTCCTGCAGAAGCCTTTCCTCTTCTCGTCTCTGCTCAGCCAGCAGGACCTGCCTGTCCAGCTCCTCATCTTTCTTCTTCTCCTCCTCTGTTATGGCCTTGAGATTGTCCTGGATGCACACACCCACACACACCCATACACACACAAGTCTATTAGTCTACTCTTCACTCATGGCAGGAAAGTTTGCAATGAAAATGTGAAAGCAGAGAGTTAGATGTTTAGAAAACTATATGGCTTTTGTGCATAAAATACCAGGCATAATGTACAGAAGCAACCCAGAGAGCTGATGGACCTAAAACAAAATATACAGCTGGGGAGAGAACAAACATGTCGAGTGCATGCATAAACATGTACAGTACTGGAATGTATTGCACTAAAAAACTAAAAAAAAGTGTTTAAGTTATTGACTTATTTGCACTTTGTATTGTTAAAATCAATCAGCACAGCTTATTTCTGTCTTGTTAAGTGTGCAATACTATCTAAAAAGCATAACAGAGAAAAACTCACCCTCTCCTCTTGTTTTATGGGATTTTGACAGAACCTTTGTGATACGCGAACTGGGTTTGGGTCCAGGAGCTTCTGTTTCTGCTCACGCTCCTGAAATAAAAGAGCAATGCAGTTTGGCTCTGCTCCTCGCGCCTCTTGTATGACATTATGAGATATCATTTTCTATGTACCAGTGATGGAAGATGTTAACAAAAAAAGGAATCGTGAAGTGGAAGCTGTTAATATTTGTATCTGTAATGTTTGTACAAATTTTTGTCATCTACAGTGGCAATCACAACTTCCTTTTAAAATCTCACATTCCCTTTGTGAATATGCCTATAATTCATTTTTGTCAAACTCTTATGAGAACACCACACACAAGCCAACACACTGACAGGCCCTCGGGTGTTGTGGTGGAGCAGTGTCTATAGAGGGGTCACTGATTCTGCTCTCCCCTCCCCCAAGGAACTGTCTCTCCTTTGCTGCCTAGTCTCCCACATCTGCCTGGGGCCAACAGAAGGCTGCGTCAAAAATTAAAATAACTGCAAAAATCACAACCTGTGTAATATGATTAGCTTGTAGTAGTGTAAAGGCATGCAGTGTCTGTTCTACAATAGCCAATCTTGCAACTTTTGAGCAGGGAATTTTTTTATCCTAAAAATATAGTATAGAACATATACATTTTGAAACACAACAATGACATATCAGGGATCCAGTTATAGCAAACAGAAAAGGAGGAAAAGACCAGCCAACAGAAAGCTCTAAGTGGTTTCTCTGAAATCCTGTCTATATCAGGGACTGTCCTCTGCGGCTTATGTCAGAGTTCATCCAGGATGTAGGACTATGAAGAGCTGCCAGCCTGGCACAGATAACAGCAAAGTAGGCAACAAGTAGAAAGGCCTGAAAATTGTGGCTATATAAATTAAGTCAGTCTGTGTGCGCAGGTAAGGAAGCAAACAAAGAAGGAAGGATGCCACTGGGGAGAAAATTAACATAAAAAAATTAAATAAAATAGGGGGTTAAGAAAGATAAAATAAAAAGGAAAGACAGGTATTTATAATCTAAACATGTGCCCTCCACAGCTGTATAGCCACTTTCAGACAGAGAAACATGGGAACAATCGGAAAGCACACCGACTCTGTACTAGGAAGCTGGCAGGCTACAGACCACTTAGATCCAATTGCATCGGACAATTGCGTTCTCAAATGTGCCTCCATCTGGTAATGTGTAGAAAAGTTCAGGGCAGCAGTGCACATGCTCATGAACAGCTCACATTCCCCCACACCATCTCTCTTGTCTTAGTGAGAAACACTGACATCTCCCCAGGCTTCACAATTCCTCCCTATATTACCACAAGTCTCTCCCACCATCCAACACACGCGCGCACACACACACACACACACACACACACAGACACAGACACACAGACACACAGACACACAGACACTCACACACACAGACACACACTCACACACACA
>VUQS01003288.1:15386-28351 GCA_015108495.1 Heterochromis multidens
ACTAGTTTCTTTGAATGGGAGTTGTGTTGTATCTATGAGTGAGAACTGGTAAATAAATGTTGGTTCCGGTTCAGGTCTAGCCGATTAATCTGTACCTTTCAGTTCCAGCTCAGATGAACAGAACAAGGGCTTGGGGCAAGGGTGAGCATCTATGCAACAGCACAGAGAAAGAGGGAGAGAAAAAAAAAAAATGGCTTATCTTGAAAGAGCAGCGTGCACTTTTCACACAGCTGCAGGCTCACCCCTCCTCACTACCCCATCTCACTCTCCTCCTTTCTGTCCCTCGTTTTCTCCAACATCCTCCCTCCCTTCTTTCCCCCGCTCCGGCAGAGCGTTTAACGCGTGCGGATGAAAAGGGCAGCTCTGTGAAAGGCCAGGGCTGAGCAGCCACCCCCAGGATGCCAGAGCCTGTCCAGTCCAATAAAGAAGGCTGTCCTCCTGCTACCGGCTGCCTGGGTGGAAAAACTGGATCATTCCTGCCTCTATGCTTATCACTTTACTGTACCACTATGCTACTATATAATGATGGGTTAGATTAGGAGGCGTATCGAAGGGGAAGTCCCGTGAGAGGCAGAACACATTTGTGGATTTGAATAACAGCCTCTGCTTCACATTCACTTTCTCCCACCATTTGATCACACAGGATAGAAAAGTTTCTGTGGTTATGCTGCTTTCGTATCTCCGTGGTAGTAGAGCATGATGTCACTATTTTAACTCTGCATTTGGTGACTTAAGTTCTGACTCTTCAGTTAGTTATTGTACGTGTGACTCAGACTTCCTATGAAGGCTCCTGGGTAGTATGACTAATTTGAAGAAGATGGAAAGACAAGTTTTATCTTGACAGCTACACGTTTAAGTAAAAATGCTAATTCTTTTCCATTGTGCTTCTCATTCATTAAAAAAAAAAAAAATGCAGTAAATGCTTCAACTCCCACCTATAGATAGACCTACATTCACAGTTACAATCTAAATTTCCCACACAAGTAAGTGTAGTTTTAAGTAGTGAGAAGATGTTGATCTTCTTGCCTATATTCAATTATTTATTCTTCTTTAGAACAATTGTAACTAAAAATACTCAAAATATTGTAACAAAGCCAAACTTCGCCTATCTACACACTACCTCAATACAGGTTTGAATATAGCATGTTAAATTAAGTAAGAGTATTTAAAGTTAATCATAACCCTGTACTCAAGACTCCATGTGTTGGAGAATAAGGCTGGGTTTAAATTAAACAGAATACAAGGCTGACTTAATGTTCTTGCCTTGCTCGACATGTTTAGAAAACTGTAATAACTTTTGTGTTATTTCTTAAACAGAAGATTTTGCAGAAAATACATTCTGAAATACCTTTATGTTGTTTCAATGAATAAAGGGTACACCATTACTGTACTGAAGCTGGACAGTGATCCCAACTCTGATCTCTACATGACTCAACTTCAGCGTCATCTGCAACAAGTCAGCTCTCATAGTGACATTTTTCATCATCTCCACATACGTATCCAATTTGGTTCAACCCTGCTTTCTACCATGATTCAAAATTTTTTCTGTAGTCCCCTTCAGACATATGCTTCTTGCCAGAGGTGACCTACGTCCCAGTGCCAGCAATGTTACGTATCCCACGTCTGAAAAGGGCTTATGTGTTACAGGTGTCGTTATACAAGCAGACCTGATGTGACCTGGCAGCTTCTGCCTGTATGCCAGGTTCTTTTTCTATTCTTTACTTACGTGATGTCAGTGCGTTGGTAGCATCCCTGCAACAGGCAGGCAACAAGATCCCCAAGGAAATCCAAGTCCTGTTCTGACAGGGCTTTCTCCAGCTCCTAGGCACAACACAAGGAGATACAGTCAATGAACACGTGAAGAAGCTACAAGCACTTTTAATTTAACAGGCTTAGCAAGACATAACCGTACAAACATACCAAGTTGCACAATAACTCTGCCCAGTGGCACAATAACAGCACCAGAGAAGTTTTTATCTTGCAAACAACATCTTCAATGAAGCAAAATCATTGAGTGGGAAATAAACAGGTGGTTTTCAGTATACTGAACAATTGTTAGTCACTATACAGAAAGTGGTATGTCTCATCAAAAAAGAAGACGACTACATTTTTGAAACTGCTGGGATCAGTGTAAGGTAAGCTGGCAGAGGTAGCTGGGAGGAGGAACAGCTAGAATTTGGATCCTGTCTCATTAAGGCTTCTTAGTTTGCCAGTGCTTGTTGGGCTGTAACCGAGGTTCAAGTTCAGTGATGACCCCTCTCCTGCCTAGCATTGTGTTTTAGCCATTGAGGTTTTATGAAGTGGCAGTAACTGGCAGAGCAAAATCTAAAAGACCTGAAAGCACCAAGGAAGGACAGCAGGCAGCAGGGGCTGAGAGCTACAACACAGACATGCCCCCTCTTCTCCTCTGCTGACCAACCAAGACACTGGACACCACACAGCTTCCCAGCATGCACATCTCTCCTTGATCACACCCAAGGACTCTGAAGTCGAGCCAGAGGGATGAGAAGGAAAGGGGAGGCTGAGAGGAAATGAGAGGAAATGCAAATGCATAGTGTTCCATCAACCAAGTGTCTGTTTCATTTAAAAGCACCCTCCTGCAGGATGAAGAACAAACCCTTCAAAGCTCATACAGACTGCTTGCAGCTAACCACTCCCCACCCCTAATGACCACTGCCTTCACACCAACAACCTCCGTGTCACTCTTGCCTCTCTTTCACAAGTACTACTGCACTTGTAGTACTTATGAAAGTCCTACAAATGCTGATCTGTATGGTATCGATTCCTCCCAGCTTTGAGAAGAAAAAGATGACATACATTTAATTTAATTATTGTGTTGTCTCTTCTTACTCTGCCTGGATGAGCTCAGAGGTCCCTAAAGGTCAGTGTACACACCTCTTGGCTGTGGAGAATGACAGAAGCCAGGAGACAACAAGTCGGCACCATGAAAAACCAGAAGGGGAGAACTAGAAACAAGGTTGCGAAAGAAGTTGAAAAACAGGATAAGAAAAATGTTTCTGATTGAGGTTAGGAACGTAAAGATCATGAAGGAAAACCGAAAGAAAACATGCATACCAGGAGGGTGAGTTTCATGAGAGTGGATAAGAATTACCAACATCTCATGATTGAAAGTAACAACTCATTATGTTGACAACCACACCGAGGCTAATTTAAAAGCCTACAGATTGACATGTTAACAATGACCACAGACAGACTGTAATGGATTTTAAGAGTAAGGCTTAAACTGTAGGATTTAAGAGTTCAAGTATGTATGACTGCTAGGAGCAAGTCAAAGCCTATTTTAAGTCTTGAAGTAACCACAGCTTTAATCTTGCAGTGCTTAAAGGAGGCACAATTTATTGTCAAGACCTGTGCATGCTGACAATTGGGTGATCAATACCAACTGTTTTAGATACTACAGAATTAAATTTGTACTACTGCAGCATTATTGCTTGTGCTCACACTGACAAGTTTAACAAATCTCCTGGTTCTACAGGACACACTACAAGACCAGCAGTAACGGTGATAGACAAACTTTCACACTAATTTAAGCAAGACTGCATTTAAGGGCATAGCTACTGTGCAGTTTTGCTTCAAGTCATCAACATTTGGTTGGAATACCTGCCTAAACTGGAAAATTCTGTACTGTATATCAAGCGCAGACAAGGTAGACAGAGCTTTAACAATAGTGACTCATTAAAGGTTTTAACGTGTGCTCAGGCTAGCTCATTAGTCATGGTTTGCTCGTATGTACACATGTACATAAGTGCTCTGCCATAGCCATGAGCCAACTCTGGATACAAAGACACACGTGGGTGTTTTTGTCTCCAAGCGCATGTGCATAGGATGTTGCGAGATCCTGTGTCATGCTCTCTTCCACTTCCAGGTCCCCTGTCAGGCAGCCTCTGGGCCAGAGTGAGCCCATCCATCAGAGACAAACTGCACTTTGATCACACTTTGAAAAAAGCTGGGGGCCAAGGCTGGGTAAAGAGTTCAGAGTTGAGTATAGAGCAGCGAGTGGAGGGCTCGCTGTAGCCCGCTGGATTAACACAACTCTTCCCCAACTTTAAAGTGCCATACAGTATCTCCAGTGGCAAAGGGAGGGGAAATTACTGTGGTCTATTTGCCTTTTCCATTGGCCAATCCCTCTATGGCCTGATGCTAACAAACAGCATGATAAAGGACCGCAAGGGACACTCTGCTGCAGCTGGAAATGTCCTGTGGGAACCTTTCCCCTCGATAAGCACATGCACACAGAAAGTAGCGCCCAAACTAACTCACTACATGGACACTACTGACAAGACAAAAAAAAACAAAAAAAAAACACACCCCTACCAGAATCCATTCATAAATGTGTCTCACCTATTGTAACACAATGTAGTACTTTGACTGCTTCACATTAATGATCAATGGGACTCGAAGATAAGAAAGTTGAATAATTGATAAGCTATAATTTGCATAAATCATCGAGGCAAGCTGTCAGACTTATCACCGAGATACTTTTGTGAAAAACAGGCTATTCATTTCACATACTGGGACAAAGATTGGAGGGTGAGTCAAGGTTTAGTCAAAAGGTGTGTCATCACTTCACTCCCTCTGTAGGCCGGGCTTGCAATCAGCAATTCACCCTGAAGGTATTTGCCACTTCTTTCACCAGACTCCCCTGCTGTTTCTCTCTGCTCCTCTCACTGGCTTAACCTCTTATTCCTCTCTTTCACACCATTTTCCTCCCCCTGCCCTGCTGCCCAGTGTCTATGAGGGCCTCTGAGGCATTCTATTATTCCCCTGACAACACCCTTGCTCCATTCTCCACCCCACTCTTTTCCTTACTCCATCTTCCTTATCTCTCCTCTCCCTCTGCACATTATCCACACTCCAACCAGTTGTTGGCTTCACTGGAGTTGAGGGCAGAACAGTAAAGCAGAACGTAATTGGCAGGTATTCTTCCCACTACATCATCAGTAAGATGAAAAAAGAAAATTGAGAATAATAGAATAGACTGACCACATCTACTAACAACTTAAAATTGTTTGGGTCGCTGTCTCATCTATTCAGAGCAGCAGACAAGTGCGAAAAGTAACACCCGTGGTGACAATGTGGCTAACTGCTTGTTCTTTTCTCCTTTTCAAAGGGCCCGATCACACCTAATGTGTCCTCATTAACATTAGCAGAATAAAATGCCTGCATTCTCAAAGTAAAGGTAGCAACTTCTCTTATTCACACAAGCAATATCTTTTTAAGCCCCCTGTGACCAATAACAAACCACCACCATTTCTAAATCCCATTATTTTTATATACATCTACACAATATTGTTTCTCAAATGGTTCCAACTACTACTGCCGCCATAATACTGTGTGCCTGCTAACACATGACTCCAATCAGCAAATAAGTCAAAACACCAGCAAAGCCTGCAGACACAAAAAAAAAAAAAAAGCAATTGTTTAATCTTCGTCTGGAGATAAAATTTGCTCCAGAGAAGTTCAAATTTGCTAGCTTGTGGCAACTTCTAAATGCATGATTCCAACATTTAACCCGATCTTAATTACTGCGTATTTCAATGAGACTGCCCATCTGACTGTAAAAATGTAGTAAATGACACTGTGTTTTAGCCCACGAATTATGCTTGCATCATATTTGAGGTCAGCCTCATGCAGATAAATGTAAAAAAAAGTATCTTTTTATGTTTCTGGCCAAGTAGGACAGATATTTTGCAAAAAGCATGACAGCAAGTAGTAATCAGACTATAGACATCTCAAGGGAAAATTATCAATTGTATGTTTTCACTCACTAGAGGCAAATTAAAGATACACCTATTTAACTGCCAAATCACATATTTATAAAACCTAAAATACTTGTAGTGGAAAAGCTGAGACAAGTCTCTAGTGCCTTAAACAATTTGATTTATGCAGGTAACCCCTTCAGGCAGAAACAATGACAATGATGTGCTGTATTTGGCTATATCTGTCTGTATCCATCAGAGTCAACAAGTTTCAGTTAGTTCTCACTTGCCTCCTCCAAACTTTGGCTGAACATAGACCACAGGCCTGGTTGAATGCCCAGCTTTGGTAACCATGCTGGGCAAAATACATCTGTATGCTAACTGTTTGACAGTGAAATGTAGCCTGATACTCTGACTGTAGTCAGTGCTAAAGGAGACAGCCACATATTAACCAGTCACAGTTGTCTCATAAGAGTGGGTCCATCATGGATTGACTGTGTATTCAATAAACCTGCATTATGGGCAGGCACATCTGGTGTTATAGGGGTTACAATGATACCACTGGGACAAAACAGTCTGACTCTTTGAGAATCAGAGTGGTAAATGTTAGGAGACATGAATCAACTGAAAGGAGGAAAAGACCTGACTTTTTGAAAGAAAGACATCAAGGCTAAAACAGCCAACAGATTTCAATGCAGAGCACAGCAGCTGCATTTTCAGATAAAAGCGAAATGTGCTTTTCTCAGTGGACACTAATGGACCCATTATGTATCCCAATCCATATCTGCAGAAAGAAGAAAACTGAGATAAAATGTGTGCATATGTGACTGGCCAATACAAGCTGTAGTAAGTGAAAGAGAAGGGGTTGTGATAAGAAGTGTAGTGGCATTTTGTATCAGCAGCTCCAAGGTTAAAGCAGATCCTCAAAGCCTGTAATATCTAGGGGTTGGCCTCTCTGGCAGACACAGCAGACACTTTCCATGCCACTGCCGTTAACAGCTCCTCCGGGGTCTATATCACCAACAGTTGGTGGACGTGTGCATGGCTAGCTGGAGGGGGAAGGGAGGCCCGTTTGTTGTGTAAAGGCTCCTCTCTTCCTCTCCTATGCTTCTTTCTTCATTTCTTCCTCCACCACCCCCTCCCACTTTCAGCTTACACATGGCTCCTCCAGGAGCCATCATCTGACAACACCCTCCACCCCCGCACGTAACCACCTCCTGCCACATGACAAACATGAACACTTAGTCGTAACACCACAGGAAAACGCCCTCACATCCTCAGGATGTACGGTTCATCTGATCAGGGGAAAGCATCAACAACTTTTGTTGTTGCCAAATGCATTTGACTGATGCATCAAAAGAAGAACTCCAAAAAAAGAAAGAAAAAAAAATGGAGCAATAGTGAAACGTAATGTCCTTCACACTCAACTTCCATCCTCAAGATTCTGACACATTCCAACAAACAGAGACTCCGGCAAGGATGCAATTTCTTCATGAACATATGTGAAAAGAAAAAAAAAAAATTACAAATCATTCCACATGAGTTAACCACAATGTTGGAGCAGAGACAGACACTAAATATAGCCGATACACTAGCAGCTTTGAGGTCAGTTTCAACTTTCCGCTGAGTTTTATTATAGTGTAAATATCTTGGCCAGGTGGGAAAGGTGGCTTGGCTGCAGAGGAGGAGAGACAGTGGGAAGGGAAGAGAGGGATGGATGTTGGACAGATCCTTCCTGAGTCGAGCTGTCTCCAGACAGACTGAAACCTTTTGCATAGACTAGCTCGTCGAGTATGTGGGAGAGGATCATTAAGCACAGGAGATGGGGCAGCCACCCAGTGCAGCAGAGCCTCTGGTGCGTTCACTGCCAGCTTTAAGGACACCACATCATCAACTTCCTCATATAAAACTGAGCTTCCTGCTTCAGCTGACATCCCAGTGGAACCATATATACAGGTACATAAACAAAAAGTAGATTGTTTAAATGAATCTTTGTAACGCTGAAAAGGAAATAAGGTTCTTCACATGTGTGTAGGGAGCCCTAAAAAAAAAAAAAAATTGATTTAAATGTGAACTAAAGCTTTACTTTGGCTCAATTAATTTTAAAAAATGAGATATACATATTTCAAAATGTAATCTGGGCATGTTTTTAGGCCAAATGGCTGTTGAGTGTAGCCTTTGCACTGCCTTTAAATGGCATATTTAACAGGAGATGAGATGTGACACAGCACAAGGTCTTATAGACTCCAGTTCTTTGAAGTCAGCCTGGTGTGTCAAGGTCCTGACTTTCACAAACAACAGTGCAAAAGCTCCCAGGGCACTTTGGCCGTGTTCACACCAACATTAGCTCCTGCATGAGGATCCCAACCCCCTAATTCATTTGAATGCTCCGTTGAGGCATCAGAGGTACAGGGGAAAAAAAAAAGCAGGGCCTTTCAGCAAAAAGGTTGCACCAGGCTCAGCTTTTGCTGGTATAAAATGAAACATCCTCTGATAAGTTGCTGAACTAGTTATTCAAATAAAAATTAAGGTCAGCATTCTGGTGTATTACGTTGTTACAAGGAAGAAAGATTTTCATTTTGATAACTTCAGTCAAATTTTAAGTCTTTCTGCAAAAAATGGCTCTCTGAATCAGCTTGAGTTTGAAGGCCCTATAATATTTCCAACTAACAGTGTCTTTAACTTTACAGCAGCAAGGATACTAATGTAAGCACTAGTTGACATTTTGAAAACAATGTAAAGCAATACATTGGAGTTGAAAACACACAGACTGTACCAACCGGAAATCTTTGTTTCAGCATGTGGCCTCCTACAGTCCATGTAGTCAGCCGAACGTGTGCCAGTCTGCACTGGTGTAACCCTCCCTGATAAACACCCTTCTTCTTCTTCTTCTCAGTTTCAGGTTTCCTAGCTATATCTTGCACAATTGTCAACAATATTGCATTAGCAAATTCTGTCCATAGACAGACACAAACACATACTCAAAACTGCCTATCTGGTTTTTCCCACTACTGTAGCTGACTCCAGGACATCGTTCTGCCATTTTGACACACACACACACACACACACAGAAAGCGATGCTGTGTGTAAAAACTCGTTAACTGCTGACTTGAGTAACACTATCCCATGGATGAGATCTGTTTTGGTGAAGTTCTCATCACGTTGTTCCTTTAACACTTCTGATCTCTGCTTCACAAGGAGCTGCAAAGATGCAAAGTGAGAATGCAAAACTGAAGGGATGTTGTCCTAGACTGGAGACAGAGAGAGGGAACCATGGGGAGCTGCAACAATGGAACTGTGAGGAAAAAAAACAGTGTATGTGCCCTTCTACCTCCCCCTCTGTGCACATAGTCCCCATGTGAAAACATCTGATGCATGTACTGCTGCTCTCACTTGTCAATCACAACTGGGGGAGGGGCAGCAGCCTACTACAAAGCCCCCCACCCACCACACACACGCACTGCATGCAAGAGAGGGCATTAAAAAAAAAAAAGACGTGCAAAAAGGTTCTTGATGTCAGAGCAGCACTTGTAGAGTGTGAAAAAGTTTTAAGGGGTTACGATCTGGAAAGGAAGTTGTCACAGGCTGGTGTCTGTAAGGGCAATAAGCGAGGCTGAGCTGTGATGTGTTGGTGGGTGGGACAGAAGGAAAGAAAGGAAAAGGGATACAAGAGATGACTGAACAGTATAGCTGTGGGAGAATGGATCATTGTTAATGTGAGAGGAGAGCCAATCTTCTCCCAGGAACTGACCAAGGAGATAAAACAGCCCAAGGCTGAAGGTAAACATCAATGATTTAGGTCCCCATTTCATTGGCTAGCAATGTCCTGCCATTTTCACCACAGCCATACCTTGCCCTCACATCACAACCCCTAACAGAGGCCAGGCTGGCATTATATTATATGACTGCTATCTGCAGTTATAATGCAGACAAGTGGGGAGCAGGAGACTGTCTCTCTTGTCTGAAGTTGGGCCATGATGGAGCAACACTTAAGCCTTGATCCTACTCCCCCTGTTAATCCATTTGCTTTCTAGACAACAGAAACAAGGGCATGCTCACAGACAGTCTGCTCTCACTTATTTACCAGATCTAATAGGACTAAATCTTCTTTTATAATCATACAGGCTATTACAAAAACCAGAAGCCCCCCTCCCCAGAAAGGCTGCAGCAGCAGCAGCAGCAAGCACCCAGAGAAGAGCCCTCCAGGGGGAAGGGAGGGAAAGAACCACCATCTGAGGTTTAGTCATGGTGATGCCAGGGGTTCGTGCACAGTGACAGACAAGGCAGACTAGGGCTCGAGAAAGGAATGGGGCAGAGGGACTGCTGTTGGGTATGGGTAGATGGAGAAAGCATTATATCAGTCATTTGCAGGAGTTTGGCAGTTAATTACATAAGGCATTTCATAATCAAATGCAAACAGGTTTTTTATTCTTTAAATTAGACTGAAGTTTGGTGTTACCATGTTAGGAAATATGAGATGTCTCAACTCCATGAAATTTTGACATTGAGACAGCTTAAACAGTTAGCAATCCAACTGGTGCAACAAAATTAACAGGAGAAACAGTTGCTAAACAAGTAAAACCTGCATGCACCCAGTCTTGAGAAGAGGTCTTTGTATGAGAAATGAAATGTGTTTACAGTTGTTCTGAAGAGGCACATACATAAACACATTACATAAAACTTATACATTCATTTGCGCAAACAGGAGGGCTGTTTTTCTGCCAAGGGTACAGGACGATTTCACCACATTCGGGGGGCCAACGGACAGGGCCATGTACCATAAAATCTTGGACAGGAACCTCCTTCCCTCAGCCAGAACACTGAAGATGGGTTGTGGATGAGTCTTCCAGCATGACAATGACCCAAAACATACCACCAAGGTAACAAAGGAGTGGTTAAAGAAGCAGCACATTAAGGTCACGGAGTGGCCTAGCCAGTCTCCAGACCTCAGTTTTACAGAAAATCTGTGTACTTATTATACTTATTTCACCCAATGACATACAAATCAATTTATAAGTTTTACGTAATGTGTTTTTTCTGGATTTCTCTCTCCATTAAAATGAAACTACCATAAAAATTAGAGACTGTTCATTTCTTTGTAAGTGAGCAAACTTACAAATTCAGCAGGGATCAAATAGTTTTTTCCTTCACTATATCGATGAACAACAGTGCATATTTTCACACAATCCTTTCAGGTGGACATTGATAGTGTTGCGCCGAACTAAGCTGGTATACTTTTTCAATCATTTACAATGGGAATTCTGCTTTACACCATGCGTAAAACATCAGCAGCATGACACAGTGGTGATCGTCTGAGCTAAATGCTTGATGGGTTTTTTTCTGGTTGCTGAGAATTGACAAATGTTTAACTTTGGACAAAGGACTGCACTTGTCACCGTTACTTTTTAGCCAGGTGCCCACAGCATTATAAATTACAGTATTATAATATATATATATATATAAACAGTGCAAAAAATATTCTTAACATAATGGTATACAAGAAACACATGAATTTGAATAATCTAATAAATATTCAATGTGAGAGTTGTGATTCATTCTTAAATTCAAAGAAAAATCCAGTGAAACTGGGGTTAACTTATTTTGCAAAAATTACCCTCATTGCATTCATTAGCTCAGTAAAGATAGGTGCCATTGTCCTGCACATATTCAAACGTTATTTGATAATGACATCAACTGGTGCTCATATCATCACATATTTAAAGTTAAATATATCTGAGAGGTCAAAAGGTCAGATATTGCCATCAGAAAACATTCGTTTCTCTGAGAGGGTGTCTATGTTCAAATACACTGTTGTTATTAATTATTATAACATACTATATTGTTGGCAGTACAATACTATAGTAAAACTAACTAACAAAGAGTGCCATATTTTATGTTGTCCATTTTCTGACATCCGTCTCATGCAACTTTCCAATATGTTGTAAGGAACAGGATGAGTTCAAAACATCATCTCCCATGTTTAAGAATCACTTAATTATTAAATTTATATGTTATTGAATTAAGAGTTAAAGTCAATGGAAAATGTAAACTTCTTCAAAATAAAAGCTATTTCTGACTACTTCTGGTTTGGATAGCTGTGCACTGCCACGACACAACCAACTGGATAGCACAGTATGCACAGTGGGTCACGTGCTGAGTCCTGCTGGAGGAGTGATATCTTGTTGTGATCAAGCTTTTAATTTGTTTGGCCCTCCATATGCTTTCAACTAGGGAAAAAAAAAACACTGTGGTGGACAGGCCTTTGGGAAGATATCTGGCACTTACAGAACCCTTAATAGAAATCTACAGAGAATCTTTTAATGCCAGTGGCAGCTGTAGTTCCGCCCCTGCCCTGAAAGAGCCAATCGTGAGCTGAATCAGGAAGCATATAAGCTAACGGTGTTGCTCCACTGATGAAAGCTTATAGTTGACGTTCAAAACAATTAACTGTCCTGTACTTAGAATTTTCTTGGCTAACCGTATCCCTGATGCAATTTAGCATGCCATTTGAAACGACAGGTCAGCACTCTGGATTGAGCAAGAAATGGAGCAGCAATGTTGTGAAACTTTGAGCATTTGTGGTAGTTGTATACCATGCAGCTATTGTGTTTCAGCGAGGGTTGAAACTGCAGTTATTCCCTTTCATTTATAAGGGCTTGGTCTTGCTGGCCAAAAATAACTGCCTTTAGGCGTTACCAAGATGGCTACGAAATGGCAATGCTTGCTTCGGAAAGACTTTTGGTTTCAGTCACTATTACAGGTTGGTTCCACTGTCTGACAACAGAAATTTAAAAAAAAATATGTAAATGAAAATAGTTTTCTTGAGAATCTGGTTAAGTTGTGCTTTATCATATAAGGCGACACTAAGTCCTTGTTTATTGGTTGCTAATACATTCTACATTTTTGCATTGTCCCTCAGCATTATACTTTTGACACTGCTCGAGCCTACAGCCTATCCTATCTATAGATCTAACCTAAAGTTAATATTAGCCCTGCGACATGATACCACTAAGGCATGATTTAGACTTCTGCGGTGAATCTTTGTAGTGCCCATGACATAACCTACATAAGTGGCTGACATTGTTGCCAGTACTATGTGATAATTACCTTGTAGTTGTGCCCCGATGTTTTAGATGTGGCAGCAGATAGAAACACATAAAATGCTGGGACTTTTTTCCCTTCTGGGTCCCCACTCTTTGTTGTGTTTTTTTTTTTTTTTTTTTTTTTTTTTTGGGGGGGGGGTTC
>VUQS01003288.1:32031-50597 GCA_015108495.1 Heterochromis multidens
AAAAAAAAAAAAAAAACACATAAAAAAAAAAAAAAACCCAAACACAAAAAAAAAAAAAAAAAAAAACTAAAATAAAAAAAAAAAAAAAAAAAAAAAAATAAAAAAAAAAAAAAAAAAAGAAAAATTAAAAAAAAAGAAAAGATCTATAACTTCAGGAAAAAAAAAAAGACTTTTGTAAATCTTTTTTTGGGGACAAAGCAAAAATTTTTAAATCACATTTAACTGGTGATTCGATACATGGCGTTATTATCTCCCAACAACCACTGAATTTTAAGTTAAATCACCTAATGCTTCAAAATAACTGCCCAAATAAGTGCCAAGATACATTTCAAGATGACTGCAAAGTGAGCAGACTTTGACAACTTTCAGTAATGTGGGCTCTACTTGCATTTTCCCCACATAAAACTGTTTCTTTTGGAGTGGTGGTGGGAGGGAGGGAGGCACACAGTGTTGCTAATGTTGCTCATTTCCCTTTAAAAGACATGTACTTTCCACTAGCTTTCAATGAAAGTTGTAAGCGTAAGTCACTCCCTAGCTCTTATTATAAGTCCCACTGCCCATCATTAAAATGAGAACCAAAAGAGTTGTGACCTTGAACACTCCTGTGCCCAATTAAGATGCCAAAGTGTAAGACTACTACATCAATCTCAACATTTCCCTGAAATCCAGCTGAGCAGTATGGCCAAACATGTGATTTGCTTGGTGATGCTTTTTAACAGGAATACACCATTCAAGCATTACCTTGAAATCAACAAGCCCAACCAATCAGGCCTCTGCGACTGGATGAATGATTATTAGCTAGAATATAACGCCAATTTCGCGTGAAACCAACCCAAACTTAAAGAGTAAAACAGCAGCACAACACCCTCAACTTTCATCTAAACTAGGCGCAATGCGAGCCCCCATCTGGCTCCCACTTCGTCCAACAACAAAGCCGATGTCTACGTGATTCTCCCGGAGGGGGTGGGGATGACTGAGTGATGGAGACTGTTGATGCGCGAGGTTGACCTTACCAATTTCTTTAAAGTGCAATCATTGCTCGACTAATTAAACAATTTCCATTAACTCTGACGTAAATCTTGCACATGGCAGGCGTGGTGAACCAAGCTGTACTCTCAACTCTGAATACATTTCAAGGAACGGGATTAAGAGGGAAGGGGGGGGGGGGCAAATCCAGTGATGAAGTTGAATTATGTAATCGCAGTGTAATAAAATGTAGTTTATTCTGTGACAGAACAGATAGTAGGTGGACTATTTACTCCACTAACCTGCCCTAGACATTTAATAACCTAAGAAAATCGTTAAACCCTCGCTTCTTGCAACAAAACAGGACTTGGGCGAGCAAACAATGCCTGAACAGCATCTGCGTCCCCTGGCTACACAAGCCAGATGGCCTGCAAGACAATAAACTCAAACCTCACGCCATGAACTTAACTTTATCTGACAGAAAAGGAAACCAAAGCACAGCAGCGCCGTACACTTAGTAAACAGAGCAGCAATTCAAGTTAAGATAGCTCTTTCAATCAAAAATAAAACATTAAATTAAATATTCACAGCACCACAATCTAAATACATTAATTCACTTAAATATTCCCGTTTCGTATCCTTGAATACTTTTCCAAGTATATTCTCTAACCTTCCCATACTTCCCTTGGTACTTTTAATTTAAATGACCTGAAACACGGTGGCTCTGTAACATAAACACGGGCCTCGGGCCAAATGACAACAAACGGGAGGCACATGGTTCAAGAGGAGCTCTATCTAAAGTTAATCGAACATATGAGCATCCTTGGACAAGGACAAACGCCTGCAAGTCACTGAATACCGGGCCGTGAGCTGCACCGTGAATGCTGTATTCCGCTTAAGGCTTAACTTTGAGGAACAACAGCGAACAAATAAAGCTAGCTTGAGCTCAGCTAACAGGATTGGGTTAGTAGGAGAAGTTCAGAGAACATGCTAAGCTGGTTACCCAAATACTAAGTTACACAAAGTGCGCCCGCACCACCACGTAGGCAAAAAAGCTGACACAAACAACTTCTCATTTCCGCAATGAAACACGTTCGTGTTACTACAAGCACTCACAGTTCTTGTTTACCTCTATTTCAAAGTCTGGAAGGTTGAATGCCGTCCTGAAGAGCGAGCAGAAGTGGGCTATGGCGGGGACTTCCCACCAAGACTGGATCTCTTCCACAGAAACTGTACATCCCTGGGACATTTTCGGACTGAAGAAATTGTGTAACGTTTATTTCTCACATCAGAAAGTAGATTCTTCTGCGACGTATAATGCCTCCGTAACATTACAAACATGAGAAAAGTTCGTGTCGCCGTCCTGTTGGGACAGTTGCCATTGCGACCCGGAGAGCGCTACAATCTGCTTCAATCAAAGTCTCGGCGGAGCTGAACAGATGGGAAGGACGATACCACCGCACGGAGAATAAGGGGGGGGAGACTACTTAGCGCTATATGTTAAACTTTATGTGAACATAAGTAGTCGCTATAGTGGCGAACATGGTTCTCTCTTAAGATAATAACTTCTAATTGTTAAGCATTTTTTCAATTAGGTTTGGCTGTTTGTTTTAATAGTGATCTCGTACAGGAACTGGTACCCAACGACTTGATAATGCGCTCGTCGTTTAAAGGGAACCATTGTAAATGGCGAATGACTAAAAAACTGAAAAGTTGAACCAGATAGTAAAACCCAGTAACTTGTTGTAAGTTCTTTTAAGTATATTTTTTCTTGAGTCTTACTTTACTTTAGTTCTCACAATTAGGTATATATATATATATATATATTATTTTTCCCCCTATTGTGAAACAAACACCCCTTTCGCTTAAAACAGTCCGAAACTGTCGTTGAGTTTATTACTCACGCACAGGTCCCAGGTACATCGAGATTTTGTCAACACTGCAGAGGAAGTTTCACATACACTACACAGGGACTCCCCCTATCGCAATACTTGAGAAGTGCATGCCTTGAGAGCTCTCTATTCAGACCCAGTCCACATTATTCTGATGTCGTTGTTTTTTTGTTTTCAGTTTTCGTAAGAGAAAACAGCACATTTTACTAAGTGCCTTTGTTAAGTGTAACACAATACAACTAACCTCCTTTTTTTTTTTTTTTAATTTCCTCTTTTAAAGCATGGATGGGCTCAACATAAATTTAGAGCATTACATTACACTAAAATTGCGAGATTTATCGTAGTCGTCATGTGTGCAGGCCGACACTTTGGTCTGAAAGTGGTGCAAGAGGAAAGCTCGTGAATTTTAAAAATAGGGAACATATATACAGCTTTTACGTGAAAATAAATGTATGGCATATAATACAACATACTTTCCATATTATAAAGCATGCTCTGATTAAATCCAGTGGCAAGCATTTTCCATAAACGCAGGCAAAGTACACTACAATTTAAATATTCTCCCAATCAGCCTACCAGTTCAAGCTCTCAAAGCCCCTCTTTCCCCCCCCCAAAGAGAAGCACTGTAGTACCAGTGTTTGCTGTCAACAACTGGCATCAGGTGAAGTTGAACAAAAGTTTTGTTTTGTTTTGTCCATACTAACATAATTCCAAAGGAACATTGCTGTTGTTATAAAAGTAATACCAGGTTTAAATGACTGACAACACAGACAAACTGAGCTGCATGGAACAGGTCAAAGTTAAAAACAATTGAACAGCCAGTTTTTCTTGATTAATAAGGTAAAATGTACAGAAACAAATATCATGATAGTGCAATATATTGTGCTGTAGAGTGAAACCCACCAACCATCCAACATCTCCAACATAATGTTATGTTGCTTACAGAGCTAAATAGTGGCTAAGCTGAATAATATTTGGTTACAACTGCAGTACATCCTCCAATAAAGAGGGCAGATTTTCACTGAAGACTCAGGACTACTCTTTCATCAGCGCCTTCCATCTGGTTGAATTCATGTCAGTCAGTGAAATAAATAAGCTGCTATAGGCTGGATCTTTTTAGCTCTTCAGGGTCTAAGGTGCTATAACGAGACAGCAGTTGCCAGTAGGTCAGGGCAGTGGCGGTCAGCCATCAATGTACTGTCAGAGCAGTGACAGGCCCTTTGGGAAGAGTTGTCCAAGGGCTAGACAAACTACCAGTTCCCATGGCTCATTGGTGCAAAACTGATTGATTTAGAGAAGCTTAGTGATATAAATCAGAAGCAGGGTGTCAATATTAGTGAGCCAGGAAGAAATCTGGGGATTTTAGGGAAGTTTTCAAATGAGTGTGCATTTTTAAAATACAGCTTACTCTGAAGACATTTGTGTAAAAGAAATGAATGAGTGTGAGACAATGTTTAGGTAGGTGCTACATGTTAAAGTAGTATCTATAAGTGTCAGGACACAAGATTTCCCAGAAGATCGTTGCATTGGAACAAGAGGCTCGCCTTCATTCACTTCACCTGTTAGTGGCTTTAACGTTGTAGCTGATCAGTGTACTTTGATGGCACGGATGGTTTGAAGCTCCAATACACCTAACTTGTATGACTCTGGTGTGTGAGCGGAGTCCAACGATGTAAAACAAACAAACAAACAAACAAATAAATAAATCCACGCACACATGGTGATCCAGATTCCTAACTTCTCTGTTTGCTTTGTTGTTCAGGCTGCAAGAACACCAGTGCTGAGATGTAAGTAAATACATTTGCTCAACCTTTGCACCAAGTAGTTCCATGCTTTCCATGTATCTCAGGGGGAAATATTATAGTGGCTCTACTTACAAAGTAGAAGCACTGCACATCCACACAGGTGGTTTCAGTTTCCCTGGCTGATTAGACTTCCAGTCTGGAGTAAGCTGGTCAAATTAACAACCTGGAGAAGCTTTCAACGTAGGCAACATAAGCGAAATGCCCTGCATGGGTGAACTATGGGTGTGAAGAAAAACAATATTTAATAGTCTGTGTAGGTTCTCAGTCATCCAGGACATGGTAGTCTAAGGGTTTGAAAGAAGGCAACTGGACTTCTTTAAGTTGTAAGTTTCACCTTTCATCCAAAAGCCTTCTTCAGTTCTAAAACCAAATGGTGGAGAGTCCCAGGTATTTAAACCCTAGTGGTTCTCCACCATTTGGTTTTAGAACTGACGAAGCCTTTTGGATGAAAGGTGAAACGTCTTCAAACAACTTAAAGAAGTCCAGTTGCCTTCTTTCAAACCCTTAGACCAATATCTAACAGTATTATATTTTAAAAAACATGTACTGTTGCATGTGTTGTTTTGATTTGCTCCCCCTTACTTAGCAACACCATTTCAGTGCTGCATATACTCGATGACACCAGTAGTAACAAACTAATATATAATACAAGTACCACAATGTACAGTATAATGAGAATTTTTGATATTTATTTATTTTTTCTAATAATAAACACATACTTTATGTTAAGTAATAGGTTTTCAATACAATACCATATTGTGGAGTGTTTACGTGTGATTTTGCTAGTCTTACCCTAAACATGTATTTATTCCATCACTTCAGGATAACAAATAAAGCAACTTATTCCAAAAGAACATGCGATACCAAAAGAATCAGGACTGGTCTGTTTATTCTCCCCCCGAAGGGAAGGAGTATGTAATCGGTTCCATTTATTTGTTTGTCTGTCTGTTTGTTAGCAGTCTAGTGTCCACAGTTTTCAAGATAGCATTTTCAAATTTTGTGTGATTGTAGATATAAATAACAGCTTGAGCTGATTTAATTTTGGTGAAAATCAGGTCAAGGTCAAGGTCACACCAAATGTGAAAATCAGTAAAAACTCTATATTACCCACAATTTTTTATGGGTCGTCTTCAAACTTTACAACAATATACTAGGCCTAACCACAAGTGTTTTAAGAGTGAAAGCCAAGCTAAAAAATATTACCCGCTGATGAGTGAAAGTCATTGATAAAAGTCATTAAGAGTAATCAATATATTAATCAATTCTCATAAAAAATAGTGTAAGGGCAATGACCAGTTGTTGTCATGATCACGTGCTCCTTTGTTTAAATGTCCTTAGTGATTTTTTTTTTTTTTCAGGTTTTTCAGTAATGCCCCAGATTGTGGCGATTGCATTGGATACAACTATTAGTAGTAATTGTAAGTCTGTGAACATTTATTGCATTCAGTGTTCCTGGATGTATTATGTAATACCAGGACTAATGAATAGGGATCTCATTACTGGTGGGCCTTTTTTTTGTTTCAGTCCACGTTGTGTGTTGTGTTTATTTATACATAGAAGTAATACACACTGATTTATAATTGTGGGTGTTAGTCTCTGCAGTGTCTGTTGTGTGTGTTCTAACAGCAGCTCCACAGGCTTGAGTTTATGTCTAGTTGTGTTAGTGCAAAGCTGCGTTGCTGGGCTGTGTTAAACACAGAGTCACCATAAGAGGGAGGGATTTAGGCAGCAGGACAATGCTCGTGTTTGTGCAACGGCCCCTGAGTGGCGGCTGGCTCTCTCAGATCGCTCTCGCTTGACTACCATTGCTGCACGCATTGTTGAAGTGAAAGGAAAGTGGACAGCCTGATCCTGCTTGCGGGATGCTTCACCAGAGGTAGGACCAACGTTTCCCACTGCTACATCTCTGTGATGAGAGAAAATTAAGTTTCTTGAAAGCTGTCTCATGGGGCTTGTGCTCCTGAACTGTGTGAGCTGGGTGCTCTAGTGCAGTTCTTGGGGGAAGTTGGAGGTTGGCTTGGGGTGAGGCACCCTTGTCTGTGTTTTGGCAGGGTCACTACTGTGTGTGAATGGAGCTAAAAGAAAGTTTCACAGAAAGAGGCTCAGTAAAAGGCATGTGTAGAATGTGACTATGCTCCAGCAATGGAAAAAGAGAATTCCGAGACAGAAAAACTTTGGGATGAAATTGCGGAGATGACATTTAAAGATACAAGATTTTGTATCTTTTGATACTAGTTTTTGTGACTCTCAGCGAACAAGACAGCCAAGGATATAGTCGAGGTTTACAGTGGTAAAAATAGAGATGGAGTGGAGGTGGAGAGATTACAAGAGAGATTAATTAGGGAGATGACGGAATGGGGGAAGTCAGGAGTGGAAAAGGCAGAAAAAGAATGGATAAAACTAAGAACACTGTGAAGGAAAGCAAGAGCTGGATCCCCAGGTAAGGTTTCAGCAGCATTTGTATTATCTGTAATGTACACCTCTGAAGCTAGACTACAAACCACTGAACTAACAGAAAGGAAAAGAAAGGGGGAAAAAAACTGTCAGATATTTTTTCAGACCTCCCTTTAAATCTCCTCTTCAGCCCTTTGTAACTGCTGAATTGCAATAGCAGTACAGAGAATACTCCCATTTTCAGCTCTGCCCTCCTGACCAGATCAAATACTCTTTATCCCTTTTAGCTGGCAGATTACAGAGACTCAAGATGTTCTGTCTCAGTGTGGTAGTCCCAGAATATGATACCATTCAACTTTATGAATGACTGGATTTTATGGAACCTGACATCCAATGTGAGGTGTGCCAATCCTTCATTGCAGCCATGCCCTCCTATTAGGATATTCCACCGAAGTAAATGTCTCTTCAGTAGGGCTTTGAGACAAACAATATCCCTGTGTCATATAGAATAAGGAGATACTGGTCTTATTTGCAGACTTTATAAGTATTTCATCCACCTTCTCTGTGTGTGTTTTGTGTGTCCAGACAGTGGGAGAGAGACTGGGTTTTTGTGTGAAGTACAACAAAGCAGAAAGGCTGGCCAGAAGACACAGATTAAACGCTGGTCGGTCTGACCACAACAGGAAAGGAGGGCGTCCATCCCCGACATACCAGGGAGGAGAAGAAGAAGGCAGTCCATTTCTACCACATCAAAGGAAGCTGAAAGCTGTGTGTTGTGTTGTGGTGTGGGAGGGCAGGTGAGGATTGAGCTACGGTGACAACTTTAGGCTGAGGGCCGAAGTGTGTTGAAGAAGGGGAAGTGGAAGAAGACAAAGAGGTGGGACAGGAGGAGTAGTGGGCCTGGGCGTGGAGCCCAAACACAAGCAGCAGGATGGGAGAGAAGAAAGTTAGGTAAGTAATCTGATCCTGTTTGTTTAGTTTAATAAAGATGTTTCCTCCAAATGGAAGGAACAGCTGTGTTAATATTTTTCTTTTATGTTCTCTTTGTGTGCGCGAGGCTGGTTGGGGAATCCCCTCCCTTCCCTCCCCGTGTCCACTTTGTCACTCTGATTTGTCGTTTGCACGCCTTGTTTTGGTGACTGTGTGTAAATTGTTCTGTGTCTATGTTGATCCCTTCGCAGTCTCCCTGCTAAGCTGATTAATGGGGGCGTGGCAGGCCTGGTTGGTGTGACATGTGTGTTTCCTATAGACCTGGCCAAGACCCGCCTACAGAACCAGCAGGGCATCCAAGTCTACAAAGGAATGTGAGTGGGGCTCCCCTAGCCAGAGTTAATATGCTACTGTGATTGATCTGTCATACATAAAGTTTTTTTTATTTTTACTGTTTTGTTTGTTTTTTTACTAATTGAAAAAAAAAAACAACCTAAAAATGCACTTTCTTAAGTTCTAGGAAGGGCTGCTTACAAATAATTGTAATTGGTGAAAATACTTGCAAATCAAAGTCAAAGTTAAGTCTTTTCCTGCTGATATACACACATGGTCTCTCTAATTTGAACTCTACACAACCACGTCTGACATATTTCTCCACTGAATCTCAAAGGGTGGAGCCGTAGAGTAAAACATGCTCTCTCCATATTTGGGTCTGTGGTTTGGTGAGTTTGTACAGAACTCACTCATGGTCATGCATTCTGATGGACTGTCTTAAATCTATTTAATGACTGCACTAATCAAGAGATGAAGATAAAAAAGGGAGTTTTGGTGTCCTTAAAAGACACACTGGCTCTTAGCTGCACACATCTGGTGGGCATCAATATTGCTGGCTGGTGGGGCGTGCCTTTCCTGTGTTTAGTGGCTTGTGATTTTCCACAGTGAGTCAGAGATGTAAAAATAGCTTGAATTATTCCTTTAAAGGCACAGTTACAAAGTTGTTTATTTAGGATTTGGTAATAAAACAGAGAATTTGAACATAACCACTGTCTCTATCTGTATTTGTTGTAAAGACAGAGTAGAGGGTCAGCTAAACTAAAATGTCTGTCTATAGAGTCAGTTCTGAAAAATCTGGATACTGCTATGATATCCAGATCTATGGTTAATCTGTAATTAAGTGTCACATGAAAAACAAACAGATTGTCACTTGTTCTTTGGTGTCTTTAAAGGCTCGACTGTTTGGCCAAGACAGTGCGCTCAGAAGGCTATTTTGGATGCTACAGAGGTATTCTTTGCATTTCTAAGCACTGTGACAAACAACACTACAACTGTAAATGTAATCTCACCACCTACGCTGTTGTGTCTCCTACAAGCCCTAAATCTTTTTATCATGATAACCATTACCTACTGCCATTAGCCCCAGGTGGTGAGCCATAAGCTGCTGTTTACTTTTGTTCTATTTCTGTACCTTAGCGGAAACTGTTAAGCATCACTGTTAATAGCCAGTTTGTTTTCTTCCAGGTGCAGCAGTGAACCTCACTCTAGTTACACCTGAAAAAGCCATCAAACTGGCTGCCAATGACGTCTTCAGACAGAAGCTCTCTAAGGATGGGTAATGTAGTTTTTGTTCCTCACTGATAAGTCGTGATGTCCTGCTACAGTACACGTGCATATAAAATATTGTCTAGCTTTCAATGTGTTATAGATCAACCATTTAATTTGTGCAGCATGTAATCAGGTAGGCTTTCATTTAACTTGAAAAAGTTAGTCTTTTGCCTCTGTTACATTTTACAATGGATAAATAATACCCACAGGCTTTGGCAAAATTTGGCCAATAAACTCATGTTTGCAAATAATTAAAGGGGCAACGACAAAATTACCAACAATACTCATCAAAATACAAAATCTCTTAAACTAGGACCCTAAGGAACCCTAGCCCATTACATCACAGAGGCTCACTGGAGACACTTCTGCATATTTCTGTTACTGACGCTATTCTTTATTTGCAGGAATTTGCCGCTCTGGGGGGAGGTACTGGCTGGTTGTGGGGCTGGAACCTGCCAGGTGGTGGTCACCACACCCATGGAGATGCTAAAGATCCAGTTGCAAGATGCAGGAAGGCTTGGTGAGTTCTTTACTGGATTTAATATTAAACTAAAAGAGCATTTATATATTTAGGCACACCTCACTAATACTGGGTTTTGCCTTCAGAACTTCCTTAATTCTTTCTGACATAGATTCAGCAAGATGCTGGAAACATTCCTTAGAGATTTTGGTCCATATTGACAATGATAGCATCACACAGTTGCTGCAGATTTATCAGCTGCACGTCCACAATGAAAACCCCCATTCCACTACATCCCAAACGGGCTCTATTGGCTTGTGATCTGGTGGCTGTGGAGGCCATTTGAGTACAGCGAACTGACTGAATGTTCAGTAAACCAGTATGTGAAGATTTGAATTTTGTGACATGGTCCATTATCTTGCTGGAAGCAGCCATCAAAAGATGGTTACACAGTGGTCATAAAGCGATGGACATGGTCAGCAACAATACTCAAGTAGGCTGCGGCATTTAAACGATGCTCAATTGGTACTAAGGGGTCCAAAGTGTGCCAAAAAAAAATTAAACCACCACCACTCGCTTAAACCATTGATGTAAGGCAGGATGGGTTCATGTTTTGTTTATGCCAAATTCTGACCCTACCATTCAAATGTTGAAGTGGAAATCAAGACACATCAGACCAGGCAAAAATTTTCCAATCTTTTGTTCTCCAATTTTGGTGAGCTCGTGTGAAATGTAGCCTCAGTTTCCTGTTCGTAACTGACAGGAGTGGCACCCGGTGTAGCCCACCTGTTTAAAGCTTTGATGTGTTGTGTGTGCTCTTCTGCATACCTCGGTTGTAACGAGTGGTTATTTGAGTTACTGTTGCTGTCCTATCAGCTTGAAACAGTCTGGCCATTCTCCTCTGACCTCTGACATCAACAAGGCATTTTTGCCCAGAGAACTGCCGCTCACTGGATACTTTGTGGTTGTCCTGACGATGTGTACATGCTTAAATGGACTGAGTTGCTGTCATGTGATTGGCTGATCAGATATTGAACAGCTGTACATAATAAAGAGGCCAGTGAGTGTAAATGTAAGATACATGGAACATGAAGTAAATCCAACTGGATTTTTATTGTACAGTAAAACATATTTGGTTTACGTTTAGTCGTTCTATATCATGTTTTTTTGAATAAACAGCTATTCATATATTGTTTGGTGATGGATGAATTGAGTACTCAATGACAAACCCAAAGGTTTGCTCATTAGCAAAAAACATTTACAGTGTCACTGTTGCAGCATTACATTAGCCTCCATGTGTTTTCTAACCTGGGGAAAATCTGTTTATTCATTAGCTGCACAAAGGCCAATGGCAACTCCAGCACAGACTGCTGCTCCTGGTCCAGCTCCATCATTGGTGGCCCCCTCATCACAAGCCCGCTCAACCCCACCACGACGGCCCTCAGCCACAGGCATCACCATGGAGCTGCTGAAGACTCGTGGCCTAGCTGGCCTCTACAGAGGGGTGGGAGCCACCTTAATGAGGTAACGCTCATAAAAAAAAAAAAATACTTACAGTCACCGTTTTAACATAGGCCATAACAACATTCTGTTCACATTACATAGCAGTGCGAAAAAGGCATATTTTCAGAAGTTTCAATTCTTTAAAAAAAGATATACACTTCTACTGCATTTTTTTCATATATTATATAATGTCCATTATACTACAGCTTTTATATGTCAGCGTCATGTTGATGATTGCCTTGCACAAATGTTTTAAGCACACTCTAATTCCATTAAACTCTGTCATCACTGTTTTAATGAGCAGATTTTAGATTGCATAACCCATACTGTGTTTGTCCGCTAATCAACCCTAATCAATAGATTCCTTCAGCTATGTCTGGCTGATACGCTGCAGTTGAACCAGTTCATGTCTCTCTCGTGACCCCATCTTTTGCCAGTCATATTTTTTTCCATTAATTTTCAGGAGCCCCTATTCTTATCTTTCGTATCTTTCAGGGATGTCCCCTTCTCTATGATCTACTTCCCGCTGTTTGCCAACCTTAATGCACTGGGCCGGGAAAATGCAAGTGGGCAGGCTGATGTGCAGGCCCGGGCGCCGTTCTGGCAGTCCTTTATGGCAGGCTGCGCAGCTGGTTCAGTGGCAGCTGTGGCAGTTACACCACTGGATGGTGAGTGGGAGACAGAGAAAGAGACTCACAAAGATATGAGTATATACCTTCTTCATGTTGCAATGCTTCACTCCAATATAGTATTTATCTAGGCAAGACTATTTTACTTGCTTTATGATTATTTATGTTAATGCAAGACTGGCAACTTCCAAAGCAAGAAGTAATTTATTCTTCCATTCACAGATTAAAGGTTACATTTGTAAGCAATCAAATTCAATACTTGATCATTTTAACACACACAGAGGATATGTTGCCTCATTTAGTCTGGTATCACTCACTTATGGACGTTAATTTTAGTCAATTGTAACTTACTCATTATCTATAATGTAAACTCAGTGTCAGGTCATTTCTCTATCTACCATCTATCTATCTTTCATTCTGTTGAGTTTTTTTGTGTACACAAAGATAGTGTATAAATATGAGTTTTAGACTTCTACTAAACTTATGTTTGTTTTAAATAATCACATAGTAATAAAGACCCGTCTGCAGACCTTGCAGAAAGGTGCTGGTGAGGACACATACGGAGGAATTCTTGACTGCACAAGGTAAGCCTGTGATACCATATTTGTTTCTGTGATACAGTATTTATTAGTGTAACCAGGCTAGTAACACTGCCTTTCTTGTATTTCTTGCCTTTTCCACTCTGATCCCTTTGCAGGCGCATCATGAGGCGAGAGGGTCCATCAGCATTCCTGAAGGGTGCAACATGTCGTGCTTTAGTCATTGCTCCTCTTTTTGGCATTGCCCAGGGCGTCTACTTCCTTGGGGTAGGGGAGACAGTACTAGGGTTGTTGGGATAGCAGTGCTAAGCACCGGTGGCAGCGGTTGTGTTGCCTCTGTGCAGATAATATGCTGCTTTTGTTACTCAGTGAGCAGAGAATAAAGAGACAGAGGAGAAATACAGCCACAATCCACTAACCAAAGCAAGGGCAATGGTCGGAATATACATGAAGGAAGCTTCATTTACTAATATGTGGACTAGCAGGTTCACACTAATGTTTCCCTAGGTTTTTACTTGCTGTCAGCAGGAGCCTGTAAGTTAAACAAGGTCCTTTGTATGTGTATGATTAATGTGAGGATATCTGTCCCAAGCTGTCTTGGTTATCCCAGGGTAGTTCCTGCCAATATGCCTGGGCCTGTTCCTTTCACCTGAGAAGAGATTTTTTTTTTTTTTTTTTCCTGGGAGAATTGGTGCATGTCATTTGAGCCTGCTAACTCAAATGCTTACCAATCTGACAATTTCTTGGGCCTGTGCATCACCTTATTGAGAACATCCCCTTTCAAGCTTCATCTAAAACCCTTTACACACATGGCCTACATAACATCGCTGGCCTCACCGATCTGTTATAGAGACTGCATTATCATATGGTTTTAAGTTCATGTTTCACATGGGTTCAGACATACCCACAAAGGTGGCAGAGACGCCCCATAGTACATCCCAATACGTACAAAAGAATGTACCAGGGGCAATGAGTATTAGCTATATATCAGCTTAAGTGAAGTCTACTCACACTTTTGAATGTTGAGTAGTCTCTGCTCCTTTTGACATACAGCAGGGTCTCTTTGTGTGTGTGTTCTGCATGGTGCTACTAAGAGATCAGTATCCAGCCTCTTACACACACACACACACAAGGCAACAGGAATCGTTCCTTGAAAAAATTATTAAAATTTTTTTTTTTTTTTTTTTAAATATTGCTTTAAAGAGCATTCTCTAGTGAACTAAGGAACTCACAAACTCCTAATGTGACGGCATGTATTCGCAGTAGTGCCGTGCTGAAAGTGATATGAAAAGGTTACTAGACCCCCAACTTTTAAGGAAAACTGACCAGGATGCTTATTCAGGCATCATGTGGTCAGATTGATGGAAAGCAGTAACTGTCTGAAAGGGGCTTAATGCTATATAGTGTTTGATGTCAGAGTCTGAACATTGGCTCAACTTCACTCAGACTTCAATGTGCTGAATGTCTTTCTCAGAAAAAGGGGCTTGATATCCTTCTTCCTACCGTTAAGCATCCCTCCCACTCCAGCCTAGAGTAATCTCGGAATCTTTCACTGGACTTGGAGGAGCTGCCTGCCGGTGTCTCTGAGGTCATTTGTTAATCTGATAGTAATGCTTTAATCCCTGCATTAGCATACACTATACACTAACAGACTGCTCACTTCCTGCTTGAAAGCCACAGGTTTTAGACTGCAAAACCACAATCCCGCAGACTTAAGTTCCTCTTCTCCTCAGCTTGCAAGGATTTAAATAAAACCTTGGTGTCGCCTTGGATTAATTTTACTGCTTAGTTACAGTTATACATAAAATGCTTCAAATGATGTACGCACAATAACTAAAGAAAATGCAATTAAGGCCTTATCATTGCTGGTAGTTTTGAAAGCATAAAAACTGTAAGTCTTAAATCATTGGAACTGGTTGTGTTGAAATATTATTTTGGTACTTGAGTCCAATTTCAGCGAAGACAATTTTACTTGTTAGACCCATGGAGCGAGTATGGCAACTTGTTTAGCCAACAGCTTGCCATTACTGAAACCCACTGGATGCCACTAAAAGTTTTTTTGTTTTTTTTTACATTTTCAATGCAAGACATATTTTGATGTGGATATTATACCTAGGCTACTACATTTTCCTTACTGTAGAGTGAATATAGTCTGAGTAAAGTGTGTGTTTACAAACTGTAAATAAAGACATCTCATACATGTGGATTTCTCTGTCACACACATTTATTTGGTATCTTGTTAATCCCTTTAGAACAATGCTAAGCACCTCTGTGTACACACAGACATTCAAAAGCTGTGTTTATTATATTTCCAAGTGCATAGTTTTCTGTAGTCTACAAATATGTAGACAAAGTATGTACTGGTATCTTTGGTTTAAATATGCAGCTCGCTCAGTTTACTCAAACGGAAACAACTGAAGACAAACATTTGTAATGCCATTAGAAAATAAATGAGTTCTTTAGATAAGAGAAGATGAATAGAGGACATTTAAATGTAAGTGCACTTTTTGAATTATTTAGTCCATCCGCATTTAGGACTCTCTCTCTATATATATATATATGAGAACACTCCCTTTGCATCTCATTAATGGCAAGTGGTTATAGACTCTTTCGCTTTATGGTGATAGTCTATCGTCACCTTAAATATTCCACCAGTGCCTACAGTGCTCTCTTCAAATCTACTGTTAATCCAAGAACTTGCGATTGGGGTTGGCACCAAACAGCTTCATTCTGATTTCAGGCATCATCTGTCAGGGAGATAGTCAGGATATAAATGTAAGTATACATTAAATAATGGAGAAACATGATAAAGCAAATGTTCTCATTTGTTTGTTTGTTTATTGTCATTGAAAAGAATTCAATGATTTGCAAATCATTTAAAACCAAATTTGAACAGGCAGTAGTTTTCGATCTTGTGCTTTTCTTTTCATGTCCACTTTTAATTTGTTCACTTGTATTCACTGACAGTGGTTTTCAAAAGTCTTCCTAAACCCATGCAATGTTTTCCACTACATAATCACGTTTTTTTTTCCAGTGTTGTTGTTTGCCCTTGTCCACCGCATACATAAATCTGTGAATTTTTTGAATCTTTTGATATTACACACTTTAGGTTATCCCAAAATTGTTACAATTAGCTATTTGATACCCTTCCCCATCTTTACTTCTGAAAATTTTTTTTAATGTTTTCACCATAACACAATGTTCCATTTTATTTACTTTATTTTTTTGCCATGGTTTCAAAATGTTCAAACTTATTTCTGGCATCAAATTAAAAATGAGCATAGATGTTTACACAATCAGATTTTTTTTTTTTTTTCAATATTTGATGTGTTGCCCTTGTAGTTTTTACAAATAAACATAGGCTGCAAATGATTTGCAAATCATTGCCCTTTGTCTTTGTTTACATTTTACACAAGACCCCAAATTTCCAAGTAATTTCATAAAAACAGCCAAACAGAAAAGCTATGACACAATATAAATGTATCTGTGACAGCTGTTCTAAACAAGGCCAACAATACTCACACACACACACAGCTGTGCTGTCATGTTACACATGGCAGTGAAAGTACATGTCCCATTAAGCTTTAAGCTTATTTCTACCTGGATGTGTAAGATGATTTGTAATGAACCTTTGTGAAAAGACAAAGGATGGTGTAGACCATTTGGGCCTTTAGAGAACCTTACAATTATTTTTCTGATGCCTATGTGGTAATAATCTTCTTGTCAGTATATGCAACTTTGCACATGAAGCAGAAAATACTCAAAACTGTCCTCTCCTGAATAAAGCTTAATAACTTACAAAAGTAAAGCAGCAATAACTGTAATGAGTACATAATTAATTTCCCAGCCTTACTGGAAAATAGGAACCAATTTTTCCCATTATTAACGTGATTACTAAATTGATTACCCAAAGCACATTTAAATATAGTAAATCAGTGTGGAGCATGACAGTCTAGTCTTAATGATCAAATTCATTTTTTACTGTCAGCTCTCCATACTTCAGTGAATTCCACCCACTGAAAAGCCAGTTGGGCTGTGCTGCCCTCCACAGACAAACAGCAGCAACTGCAGTGAGTGTGTTACAGTAGCCATAAATGATGATTCGGATTTCAGATATATCATCAAAGTTACTTTACCTGTTGTGCAAGGAGTTCTAGCCTGTTCTCCAAAGTGTTGGAAACCTTGATCTTCCCATTTTCATTATATACTTCAATTCCTCCGCAGCTGTTAAAACAAATGAAACATCTAATGCAACCGTGAGGGACAAATTCTGCCTTTTCTTTATTCTTTGATACCTCTATAACATACCTATACATACCTCTGCCAAGGCTGAAAATTCCAGCAGGATATCTGGATCTGGATTAGTCTGTGATATTTTCAAGAACATCAGGACAATGTCTTCCAATTTTTTCTGATTTCAACTTGATCTATGCTCACCAGCCACTTCATTAGGTACACCGATTCAACTGCTTGTTAATGCAAATATCTAGTCAGCCAATCAAATGGCAGCAACTCAATGCATTTAGGCATGTAGACATGGTCAGCATGGCCTGCTGAAGTTCAAACCAAGCATCAGAATGGGGAAGAAATGTGATTTAAGTGACTTTGAACCTAGTATGGTTGGTGTCAGACAGGCTGGACTAAGTGTTTCACAAACGTCTGAGGGTTCCAGTTCAGTGAGCAGCAGTTCTCTGGGTGAAAATGTCCTATTGATGCCAGAGGTCAGAGGAGAACAGCTAGACTAGAAGGCAACAGTAACTAACCAAGGTCCGCAGAAGAGGATCTCTGAATGCACAACATGTTGAACCTTGAAGCAGATGGGCTACAGCAGGAACATTCAGATAGTAGGGTCAGAATTTGGTATAAACAACATAGATACAAGGCATGGATACATCCTGCCTTGTATCAACAGTTCAGGCTGGTGATGATGGTTAAAAGCCACAGCCTACCTGAGTATTGTTGCTGACCATGTCCATCCCTTTATGACAACAGTGTACCCATTTTCTGATTGCTTCTTCCAGCAGGACAATGTGCCATGTCACAAAGCTCAGATCATCTCAAGCTGGTTTCTTGAACATGACAGTGAGTTCACTGTACTCAAATGGCCTCAACAATCACCAGATCTCAATCCAATAGAGCACCTTTGATATGTGGTGGAATGGGAGGTTTGCATCATACATGTGCAGCAAATCTGCAGCAACTGTGTGATTCGATCATGTCAATATTGACCAACATCTTTTTGAGTCTAGTTCATAAGGCAGTTCTGAAGGTAAAAGGACGTCCAACCCTCAAGGTGTAACTAAAACTGTAAAAATTTGTAAAGATATCAAGCAAAGAGTCTGCTTTTGCCCTGTATTGCCATGATAAAGAATCCTCCCAAAAATTCCTGGATCTAAATCTTGACAATAATAAAGACAGTCTGAAACAATCATATAACCTTGGTCTTGCTAAAAAGTCACACAAAGTACATTAAATCATCTTACATGTCAGTAGGAAGAAAACGTTCCTTGTCGATTTTGACGGCTATGTTGCTCTTCACTGCCTCTTTGTAGATGGGGATGTTCTTGTTGACTGCAGCCTGTTGGGAAATAAAGAGAGAAAACCACTCTATTTGCTGTTGTGCATTCAGCAAGAGGCAGATGGCCTGTGCTTTCTTTCCTAAATAACTTGCTAGAACAGCCTCACCTGAACCAGTTCAAGATCCTGCGGTCGGCAGCGAATGGTAACCTTAGGCTCCAGCAGTCGATAGAATCCCTGAAACGTTAAAAAAAAGCTCAAACTTTTTGAACACAGAGAACCAACAAACAGATCAACTGCTGCTTTATCATCACAGATAGCAGCTGGAG
>VUQS01003289.1:0-12071 GCA_015108495.1 Heterochromis multidens
CCATCATTTATTTTTAAACAGGACAATGACCCCAAACACACCTACAGGCTGTGTAAGGGCTATTTGACCAAGAAGGAGAGCGATGGAGTGCTGCGCCAGATGGCCTGGCCTCCACAGTCACCTGACCTAAACCCAATCGAGATGGTTTGGGATGAGATGGACCGCAGAGTGAAGGCAAAAGGGCCAACAAGTGCTCAACATCTCTGGGAACTCCTTCAAGAGTGTTGGAAAACCATTTCAGGTGACTACCTCATGAAGCTCATCGAGAGAAGGCCAAGAGTGTGCGAAGCAGTGATCAAAGCAAAGGGTGGCTATTTTGAAGAATCTAAGATATAAAACATGTTTTGGGTTATTTCACACTTTTTTGTTTACTACATAATTCCATATGTGTTCATTCATAGTTTTGATGCCTCGAGTGAGACTCTACAATGTAAATAGTCATGAAAAGAAAGAAAAAACATTGAATGGGAAGGTGTGTCCAAACTTTTGACTGGTAGTGTAGTTTTCCCACTAGGGCCTGATTCCAAAAAAAGATCATCAATCCGTGTTTTTTTCACATAACTTTAGAGCTGCAAAAGGCATTAAACAATGCAACAACATTCATAATGCAGAACAGGAAAGTTACTCAAGGAAAACATTACAGCAAAAAGAATGTTTCATTGTTTTAAGATGCAAACCACTACCGGAGCTTCTCCTGGAGAACAGGAAGTTTTTGAGGAACTCTGTTCCCTTACTGAAATGTCCTTTAGAGAAACATTAAGCAGGTTTTTGTTTTTTTGGGTGTGACATTACTGACTGTATTTTGTTATACATCCGGCAATTTTAAAGACAAGCAACTGTAAAGGGTTTGTTTTTCAGTTTTTGGAAAACTATAAGAGGTTTTTCAGCTTTCAGTCGTCCATTTTTGAAAACAAAGACATTTAAGGGGAATCTCCATGTTTTTGATAAGTCATTGAACTAATCTGTGCAAATTTTCCCACGGTCTGAATACAATTTGAACCCTAGATAGGCTTCTGGACATTAGTTTTTGGAACTTTTAGTTCTTAGAGCTATTGAATATTGAAGTATCTAGCATGCAGTCATTTGAAAATGAAAGTTTTCACAGGTCTCTATGCAGTACTGTCAAACACTAAGTACACCCTTACTCCTTCACTCTTAGGAATTAAGAGAGTAAGTAGCAGCTAGGTGCTGCTGATCATCAGCAAATGTGACCACCTATTTACAAGCAGATGTTTTGGCAGTTTGCTGGTCTGGAGCATTCAGGTGTGTGTTAACACAATGACAAAATCTTCTCAAGAGTGGATGACCCAGCAAATTCACAGCAAAGTTAGACTGTGCAATGTTCAAAGAAATTGCAAAAAACCAAGAACTGTATCTCAGACTCTACAGGCCTCCGTTAGCATGTTAAATATTACAGTTCATGACAGCACAATTAAAAACAGACTGAATAAGTATGGCTTGTTTGGATGGGTTGCCTGGAGAAAGCCTCTTCTCTCTAAAACAAACATGGCAGCTTAGTGCTTAGATTTGCAAAGTTGCATCTGAACAAACCACAAGACTTCTGGGACAATGTCCTTTGGACAGACGAGACCACAGTGAAGATGTATGACCATAATGCACAGTGCCACGTTTGGCAAAAGCCAAACACAGCATATCAGTACAAACAGCTCATACCAGTTGTCAAGCATGGTGGTGGAGGGGTGATGATTTGGGCTTTTTGCTGCAGCCACAGGACCTGGGTGCCTCAAGTCAACCATGAACCCCTCTGTACACCAAAGTATTCTAGAGTCAAATGTGATCATCTGTCTGACAGCTAAAGCTTGGTCAAAATTGGATCATGCAGCTGGACAATGATCCTAAGCACACAAGCAAATCCACAAGAGAATGGCTGAAAAAGAAAACAATCAAGGTGTTGCAATGGCCCAGTCAAAGTCCAGACCTCAACCCAATTGAAATACTGTGACAGGACCTTAAGAAGGCTAGGCATAAATGAACATTACAAAGAAGAGTGGGCCAAAATTCCTCCTCATTGATGTGAGAGACTGACAAGATCATACAGCAAATTACCTTAAGTTATTGATGCTAAAGATGGTTCTACAAGCTACTGAATCATAGGGTGTACTTAGTTTTTCACACAACTGCATAGAGTCCTGTGAAAACTCTCTTTTTCACATGACTCCAAATCATATTGGCACTTTTGGAGCCAAGTGAAGAATCTGTAAATATATTGTCACAAAAGAAAAAAAGCTTCAACTTGAAACCAGGTTCAGGTCCAGTTAAATCCCGAAAAAAAAACCAAGTTATTTTTCACATTTTCACAGCTGCAAAATAATTTTTGAGATTAGGATATCCACCCACACTCACTCATATTTTTCCAAGAAAGCATCAATGCATAAAGAAGTTTCAAGTTTTTAAGGTGCGAAGAGGAACCTTTCAAGGAAATCTGGCTCTTATGTCTGCCTGTAGTGGAACTAGGGTTTGCACGAAGTTCAGAGGAAACCAAAATCCTCTCGAGGGTTGGTACTTTCTGAAGGTTCAGGAGCCTTTGGGTGCAGTCACCAAATGGTTGAGTATACTATGGGTGTTTTGGCTGTGTTTCTATACCTCTGGAATTTTTAAACAAATAGGTTTGTTGTAGACAATATTGGGGACAGAGACATTTGAAGCCTAAGAAGTTTTACAGCTTTGTTCAGTATCAAAACATTTTTGATGCAGCAGCAAACTAACAGCATCTGAACAAAGGAACTTTTGGTGGAAAAAGGACCATTTGTTTTTACTTTAAATCCATCATAAGGCAGAGGTGTCAAGGAACAATTGCAAAAAACAAAAAAAAAAGCTGTCTTTTTGTTAACTCCCTTCCTCCAAATCTTACCAGCAAGATGCTCTCCCAGGCCATCCATCGTATAGGCAGCACTGCCCGGCCCTGGATGCGGTAGTAGTCGCTGCTGTACAGGTTTCGGCTCATACCGAAGTCGGCGATTTTGATGGTGAGGCGGCGGTCCAGCAGGCAATTTCTTGTGGCCAAGTCACGGTGCACAAAGTTCAGAGATGCCAAGTACTTCATCCCCGACGAAATCTGCACCGCCATGTGGAGGAGGTCGGACAGACTGGAGGTGGGGAGGCAGAAAGCAATGAAAAGTGGTGAGAATCAAAATTGCATTAACCAGATAGTTTAGAAATTTCAGCATGACTTGATGTTTGGTTGTTTTCATGTATGAGCTGTGCAAACTGTGTGTATGGTTAACCTGACTGAAGGAATGTTGTTGGCATGTGTTAGAGTGCTCTCGATCTCCCGCTGCGACAGGAACATGTTGAGGTCTCCGTTCTCCATGTACTCAGTAACCATGCACAGTGGGTCGGACGACACGCACACACACAGCAGTCGGATGATGTTGGGGTCGTTCAGACGAGACATAATCTTTATTTCCTTTAGGAAGTCGTTCCTGATCAACGGACAGATAAAGGAGGGGAAACATTTTTAGGTCTGTTCTTCAACTCAGACTTCAAAACAACTTGAAGTATCTATTCCTCAGTGTTACAATGAAGGCTGACCCAATTCAGTGTTTTCTAAATTAGAGAAATCTCCAGTCTCCCCTTGCACACCGTCCATTCTTATATGTTATTTTATATAAATTTGCTATATACCAACATAGTCTGATGAATCCTTTGAAGACCTCTGAAGATGCCCTGTGGTATCTGGCAACAAATTCTGTAAGTTTACAGAACTGGATGGATCAAATTTGTTCCTGCACATCCCTTAAAGCCTTTACGCCAGTTTATCCTAATACATTCTCATCCAGGGAGTCAAGCACTGCTTTTACTTCAAATAACAATCTTTTAAAGACAAATGCAGTCTGCATTTGGAGGTAGGAGGGGCAGCTGTGCAATAAGTCATAAATCTGTCAACTAGGAGAATGCAGTTCGGAGCTTTATGTTGTGCACTTAATTCACTTGATTAGTTTTGAACTACATATTTTTTAAATATATAAATAGGGAACAATTCCTATCATATAAACATATTAAAGCAATGATTACACTGATTTTAAATAGTTCATGCACTGTATGCTCCCCAGAGCATAACCACCTCAGCTCCAGCACCACCATGACCATCTAAAAGACTGATTATCACACAAGTAATTGATCAGCTTCCTACTATCGTGTTTATATTAAGTGTATTGATATAGTTTGACATAATCTCCCTCTCTTTGACATACACACTCATAAAGAGTACCTGGCTTGGCTGGTAGCGTCGGCCCTCAGCTGTTTAACAGCCACAAGCACTGAGCGACCATCTCGGTCAGGGAGGGGCGAGCCTTCGCCAAGAAATTCTGGGAGTCCCTCTGCCTCACACAGATGGACCTATCAGGGAAGAAGATTAAATATTTTTCCCAGTCCAACAATTTCCCAGAATAAGTTTGCAGCCCACAAAACCTAGTTCACCTCGCCAAACTGCCCCTCTCCCAGTTTCTCCCTGAAGATCAGCTGTTGCCGAGGGAACTCAGCAGCAGAGATGTCCTTCCTGGTGAGAGAGTCCACGGTGAGGGCGGGGACGGCGTACATGTTGCTTCCGGTGACGCCCTGCAGCCGCACGATGTCCGTCTCAGCGTAGTGCGGTGCGTTGCTATGGAAACACTGGTGCGGCGTGCACTGGGTGATGTCAGGCTCAGCATAGCCACCCCCACATGCTGTTGAAAAAAGTGCTTGTTTAATTAATGCTTAATATAAAAACTAAAGTAAAGGGAAGCTTATCGAAAAGTACCAACAGCGCATTATCATCTTACAAAAGTTAAATTGCCCTAAATTATCGGGAATTTGTAGTTTTGTATCAAAAGTAAAAGCAGTACTTCTATATTGTTTTATTAGTACCATTATACTACTTATGCTGGTTGAAGTGTTACTAGTTTGAACTAGGTTTTACTGTAGTATTTTTAATCCAGCAGATCCCAACCTAAGGGTTAGGTCATGAGATGGATCTGTGAGGTCATAAGATAATTCATTGGAGGGAAAAGAATTTAAAAACAACAACAAAACTTTAACAACACTAATCTATATTCTGTGGAACCCTGGTAAGAAGATGGAGCTTTGGTTGGCTAACCCATCTTTTAATACAAATGTTTATTTTTGTCAACTCTTATTTTGAAATTATAAATCTTTTTTGCAATTTCCAAACTTCAAAAATATTTGATCATGAATATATATATGAATATATATATTGATTTCACTGAAATATACGTGATCTGATTAACTGTATGAAGTCACACCTTTCAACTCTTACCACGAAGCCAGCCTGATGTCATGTGACAGGAAGTCAGCAGGAGGAGATCATAGAGAGGATTACCAAGGAGGAGAGCTGGAAGAAGAGGAAACTTGGAAAAGAGGCATAGAGAGCCGGGAGGAAAAGGAGAGAAGCACTGCAGAATGAATGAGCATGCATGTTCAACTCCATCAGGGAAACTTAAATGGAATTTCAAGAGAGAAAAAGGAGAAAAAGAGCTTATTTAACATGTTGTGAACTAAATTAACTAGAGAGAAACAGATTCAGGAGCTGTTAATGAGTGACAGAAGATCAGAACATGTTTGAAGTTTGTACAGTTTGTCGGAAATTACTGACATGGCCACCAGGAGGCAGCAGTTTCTCTTACTGAAAGCCCCCCCCCCATCGCAGCTTTCATTTACAGCTGTGATTAATCATGTCATCATGAATAGATCTGGAACATCTCTGAGGCATCAATAATTCTCAAAAAATTCCTACTACAAACTTAAACACATGGTTATAAAGTGGTCACTAAAAAACAAACATAATGATGCGATTTTCAAGGGAAATTCTGGTATTTGTCAACCTGTGTTTTTTTCTTTCCTTTTGTAATTCTTAAACGAATGCCTGCATTGACTTCATAGTTGAAGGTGTTTACCAGATGCCTCTGCGCTCTGCGACAGCTCTGGGAGTTTGTTTCTCAGCACCACTGGGTTCTGGTACTGTGGGTCCAACAGGAAAATTCTCTCATAGTGAGGGTCAGCGTTCACGGGACCTGAGGAAAACAACAGGAAGCAGTCAAGGATAAACGACAGTAAAGGTGTCCATAGTGACACTTTCTGGTTATTTGAGGTCAATATTACAAAAGAGACCAAGGCTAAATGGGGCTAGTTATAACTGGTGTTTCATGTCCTGAAAAACTAAACTGTAGCACTAAATACTGACAGCAAGAAATAAAACTGAATGCATGCGCACTATGATCATGTTGCTGAGAATATTTAGTGGCAATGTTTTGATGTAAAAAGGTCAGAGAGAAGATTTAACAGGAAAAGTTTCACGTATTCTTTTCTGCATAAATAATAATAGAGATTGCAGGCATGTTTTAGCTAATAGAAGGAAAAGAAGAGTACCGGTAGGGGCGCGTCCAGAGCGCGGGGGCACCGGAGGAGTCTGTAAAATGATGGTGTCACTGCAGGACGACAGCCGAACCGTCACCTCCTCATCAAGAATCTGACGTGGACCCTAGATTAGGACGAAAGAAAGAAAACATTTCATTTGACTCTAAAAACCAAAACATGCATATAAATAATCAGTTAGTTGCATCATTCTCATTCATTTTTCAATCTGATTTAATACAAATTGTATAGCATATAGACTATAATCTTATACAATCTAAACACATTTGCCAGGTAAATAAAATGGGACCGTAACAGGAAGTTATCAAAATAAAAGTACTTTATTAAGCAATGCCCTGCTTCCACTGATTAAAATAAAGGTTTATCATTAGTTTGTCTCCTCACCTTCTCTAACACCTTGCAGACGTACTGGCACCATAGGATGAGGAAGATGATGATGACCAACAAAAGGATGATGGTTACCAGGCAACCAATTAGGATGGGTGTGTTCCCATCATCTGGTGGGACACTGGCTGATGGAGTAGCTGCTGAGGAGAATAGAGAAAGGTTAGAAAAGGATATCCCTAGGATTTAATCATTTGTTTCTACATATGAGTTTGTTAATCTGCGCATGACAGAAATGCTGAGATAGATATATTTTCTCAAAATATTAAGAAGAAGGCAAAAAAAATGGAGCTGAAATAGATTAACCTTTCCTTCTTGGCACAATCTGCTGTGAGTAGAATCACTAATCTGGCAGAACAGTGCCCTCTATCTGTCTCAGTTTGAAGTCATGGCTTCAAAACTGGCTGTTTGTTTTAAGGGTTTTAAATGATTAATGGTCACCACCTGACTTTTGTGCAGGTGTTGTGATGCTGTCCTGAGTGGGTAGAGGAGATGTCATCTGGGTCAGGAGTATGGTGTCCACTGAAGAACAAAAACCAGCAAGTTACTTAATTTTTCTGCTTGTTCTGCATTGTAACTGTTTGCGTGTGTGTGTGGGTGTTACCTGACTGAAAGGAAATCTCGCTAAACATCATCCAGACATCAGCGAAGTAAAAGCGGCAGCGGAGGGATTTGGCAGTGCGGTGGTTCAGAGGCACAGTGACGTAGCGGGCGCTCGGGTTTCGGTCATCCAGCACTGTCCTGAACTCTACAGACTCCGCCTGCCATCCGAAGTGGGGCTTAAACCAACAGGAGACCGAGGAGAAGATTTTCACACCTCTGGAGAACATGTTGTTACTGTGAACCTGGATGGAGAATGAAAATAAGAGTAAGTGTACCTAGTAGAATTTCTGTTGTTTTTTGTAAAGGGTGAGTGAGTCAGGTTTGGAGTTCCACAGGGATCTAAAGGTCATTTTAAATGGCACAGTAGGAGGAGATGCTAGCAGCTGGTGATGTAAACACATGACTCCACAGGAAGAGCAAATGTTGGATGGAAATTACTGATGCAGTTACATGGTGATAAAGCAGGGCTTTAAGCAACTGGTTAAAAGGTCCAGCCAAGATACAACATCCCAGGTAGAAAATATTATTAAGTATTTACAATATTGTGGAGGCTCCTTAAGACTTACTGGTTAAGTTACTTTAGCTACTCTTAAATTAAAATGTTAAGCAGATATGTTAAACTTTAACTTTACATTTCCAGGGAAAACGCTACCTAAGCTACGGTTTTTCTAACATTTGGCTTATGCTGTGTCACAACTATTACACTATAACACTGCTGCTGCTGGCACCTTGTGGCACGTCGAATTAGGTAGTCTGTCATCAATGACAGTAGCTTACTGGAAAATAGAACATGCCCTTCATTTTGTTTGCACTAATAAATGCTGCTTCAATCACTGATAAAACATTGTTCAATATTCTTTTCTCTATTGTCAGAAATATAATTATCACAAATTTCCTTGAATTATCATGATATAATTTTGAGGTTATATTGCTCACCTCTAGTCATAATAGCAGTATAATGTTATATTTTTCTATTATTATTATATTTATTTGAGTTTGAGTTTGATGAGAAAATGATGGATGATGAAAGTGAGCCACACACAAAAAATATAAGCAGAAGGGAGTTTGTGTACGTTTATCTCCACTAGCCCAAGTACAAAAAAAAAGAAATCATGTGCCATTTTGTATTACACAGTATGTTTTATATTTAATTACTTAGTTTTTAGATTTTGTTTCTAGTTAATTTGTGTAGAATTATGATATAGACAGCAGACATCCCACCTCCCACAATGTAGTTTCACCTAGGTTTTGTTTTTTTATTATTTCTAGTGTTTGTTTTTATTTTTCTTTTGCTTTCAGCTAGACTGGGGATGTCCACTGCCGTCAGCCTAGGGTGATGCTAAAATGGTGCCAAGCAAACTAAAGAGGCACTTGTAAACCAAACACCCCTTCTGAGAGAAACCTGATGCTGGATCTGAAGAAGAGGCAATTTTTAGACTCTGAGTAAGACTGATAACCAGGCTCAGGGAGGGGCAGCCATCTGCCATGACCGGCTGGGGATGAGGGGAGGGAGACAGAACAAAAGACACAGCACAAACTCTGCTATGACAGAGTTTGTGCTGAGTTGATAGTACTGATGAGGTAGAGGAAGCAAAAATGAAAAACCTTCATTGAGGTGAAGTTTCTCTGCCTGTCGAACACAAACTCCATCTCCACATGTTCCAGCGAGTCGTTCTTCCAGCCCAGGTAGTCGTAGCCAGGCCACACACTGTACTGATGGGTCCGTGTGAAGTCATCTTGGCCGGTCACGCCGTCTGTCAGCTGACCCAGGCCGCCAAAAAGCTTCCTATTGGATGACAAAGTCAGTAAACAGGAGACAATGACGTGATGAGTGTGTGTATGAATGCATGTGTGGGAGAGAGAGACTCACCCCCTTTCGTGTACTCCATCATATGTGGAGTCATTGAGGGTGGCGATGGGATAACCCGGTGGTATCATGCGCTGACCCTCTGGAGCGCTGTAGGAAATCAGCCCATCTGAAACCAGGAGGCATGGAAAGTTAAAGGGACAGTTCATCCACTTTTACTGTTAACTCACCACAACACGAACCCACAGCTGCACTTAGAACAGCAAACATACAACCTTCACAACAACAGTGTGAGGATCACACATGCACCACACAAATTCCTGTTTTTGCTTGCTTGATATAAGGTTCTGATAAACAGTAATGTTTGTTAAATAAAAGTGTTGCTTGTAGATGAAAAATGCGTGTTTATGGACATTAAAAGCTTTTATGTTGACATGAGGAGGTTTACTTGTCTCTGAGGAAAAGTAAACCTTTCTGAGAAGTGATGAAAGTTAAAATTGACTGAATAAACAATCTCTAATGCCAGTTGTGCTGAAGACAACGCACATTTACAAAGAAACTGTGTTTATGTGTCCTACCATCCCATGGACAGCCATACAGCTCCACTCTCATGCAGACAGTGGTGGACAGTTTGGTCACGGGGAGCAGGCGGACGTGGCGGGTGACGATTGGGGGGTGAAGGTCTTTGATAACAGACGTGTAGGCATCTTTGTTGCCCTCAATGACCTGTACACAAATATCAGGGATACAAACAAGACCATCACTCCAGTAGTACAGAAAGATTAAACTCCTGTAGCATCACTCTTCCTGGAGCATCTGTTCAATCAGTAGGATCTTGGATTTTAGTGTTGTTACATAATGTCACATGTGGACCATGTGACATTTAGACAGAGGAATTTCTATAGACCAATTATTAATTAATGCAATCTTATGGTTTCTGCAGAGTATACCAGATTAAATAGAACTAGAGTTTGTAACCCATATTTAATGGTAAAAAAATGCAATTTTGCATCTTTTTCATTAAGTTCAATTCAATTTTTAATTCAATTCAAGGCACTTTTATACACTCAGCTGACGTAATGATGCAGTTTTTGTAGTTTTACCTCTGTACACCACCACAGTGAATTTTAAATGAAACAATCAAGGTGTGATTGAAGTGCAGACTTTTAGCTTAAATTCAAGGGATTTAACAAAAGTTTTGGATTAACTGTTTAGGCGTGAAAGCATCCACTCATTTTCAGAGGCTCAAAAGTAATCCGACAATTGCTTTACAAAATTGCTTTACAAGCAGTGTCCTGGCCAGGTTAGACCTGTTCCCTCATTATTCCATGATAAATGAAGCAGATGAGAGATCTGGAGTTGATTCCGAGTGTTGAACTTGTATTTGGTAGCTGTGCATTTGAACTCTCAATATGAGGTCCAAAGAGATGTCGGTGCAAGTGAAGGAGGCAATTATTAGGCTGAAAAAACAAAATAAAGCTATCAGAGAGATGTCAGAAACTTTGCTGTCTTTTTGTGTTACTTTTCTTAAACCCCTTGTATTAGAGATGGAAGTCTGCACTTCAATCACATCTCGATTGCTTGATTTAAAATCCACTGTGGTGATGTACAGAGGCAAAATTAGAAAAATGTATGTCATTGTTCAAACATTTATGGACCTGAAAATAGTAAGTTAAAGATGTAACAATGTTAGAGAGAGACCACCAATGATCAAGCAACCCTCTATGAGCAGCACTTGGCAACAGTGGAAGGAAGAACTCCCTTTTAAAAGGAAGAGACCTCTAACAGAATAGTTAACAGAAGAGTTACTGACCAGAGGCTCTGCATGAAGTGAAAGTCAAAGAGCTAAGTTAAATAAAAATATTAGAAAGACAAGAAAAGGTTATCCAAAAAAATGCAAAATGACTACAAAGACACCCAAAATGCCCAGAATTATCTAACAAGACAACAAAAACACAAAAACAATCACAAACAGATTCAAAAGGACTGTCAGTATGATGCCAGATTTATGCCAAAAGTAAAATAAATAACACGTGTTCACAAGCAAATAATATTTTTTTTTACACATGCAGCTATTCGCTGCCTCTCACATAGCGGAAGTCCCCCACAACTGCACGTGTAGAAATAAGCAGCCAAGCATTCAAAAACAAAGAAGACAAGCATGAGAGTTTCTGCACTATTGAACAACTGGCTGCATGAATCAGTTACTCCTCAGAGGATGTTTTCGGGCTTCATTTCCTAAAGTGAAAAAAGTACCCTGAGAAATTTGGAATGTGAATCTCTGTGCTGCTGGGCATAGAATAATCAGAAATCGGCAGTGACTTTGGGAAGTTCCCCATGTGAATGTGAGGGAGGAGCCTCAGACCAAAAACATGATTCTGGTGTTTTAAATTGTTCTAACAGTGTTGCAGGGACCTCAAATGCCAACAGGAAGCTGGTGTGTAAATGTCATTTCCTCTGATACGAGTATGAATGACCAGAAGCAGTTTAGAGTGAAAAATGAGTAGAAAAAAAATTCTGTTCTTTTCTTTTTTCTTCCTCCTTCTCCTATTCTACCCTCCATCAGTCCTCACGTATTTTCTCCTATTCTTCTCTCAGCTCAGACCGTTTTCGTGTTCTCATTTTTCATTCTGCTTCCTCTCTCCTGTCATTCAGCAATTTTTATCAAACCTATGCAGTCAGATATTTGGGTCACTCACCTCGTTCCCCTGCCGGTTCCTCCAGGACTTCCACAGCTTGCCATCTCTGCTATAGTTTACGCGGTACTCTCGGGCAAACTCATTCCCAGAGTTTCTGATATATCGTCCCTGAGTCCCAATAACTGTCAGAAAGGTGAGCCTGCCCAGATCCACCTAAAAAAAAAAAAAAAAAAAAAAAGAAATTCCAG